>JAPDRQ010000071.1:0-135576 GCA_030247915.1 Neophaeococcomyces mojaviensis
CAATCTTCCAAATAGCATCCAGCAATCATGTCGGACGTTACGGCAACAGCAATTGTTGAGATCACCGCTCCTACAACTTGGGGACGAGCTAGCAAAGCCGGATGGGACAAAACGATTGGAGCCTTCTTGATTGTCGCTGCAGTACCAACATGGTGCCACATGAATTGGATAGCTCTAGAGCAGTACGACGGCTCAATCACTACCGCAATCAAAGCTGCTCTGGATGAAGGCGCGGTGCCCTTCGCTTTTCGGCATTTCCCACAACTCTCAATACCTGCAATGATTGGCTATGCTCTATGGTTGCTTCTGCAAGCATTCTTTTATGGCTATCTCCCTGGCACCTTGTGTTATGGCCAGCGAACTCCTGGCGGACACTTGTTGACTTACACTGCGAACGGACTCTTGGCATGGGCCATTACTCATGTTCTTTATATTGGGTGTTCCTTTCTTGGCGTCCTCGACCCTGCCATTATCGCGAAACACTGGGAAGGTTTGCTGGTGGCAGTCAACACATATGGCTTTGTGTTGGCTATTCTCGCCCAGTGGAAAGGTTATTGGGCGCCTTCATTTCCTGAAGACCGCAAGATCAGCGGTAAGCATATTCCTCAATGCAAATATATCTTCTAATGGACATTAGGATCAATCATCTTCGACTTCTGGGCTGGTGTTGAACTCAACCCTCGTTTTGGCAAATACTGGGATTTCAAGTTCTTCCACAACGGTCGGCCTGGGATTGTGGCATGGACTTTAATGTACGACAATCTGACCTACTTGCTTGCGCACGGCTAACACATTTTTAGCGACCTCTCATGGGCAGCATACCAATATCAGCGATTCGGATATGTGACTTCTTCGATGATGATAGTGACTCTGTTCCACTTTATTTATGTTGTTGATTTCTTCTACAACGAAGACTGGTACACCAGGACAATCGACATCAGCCACGATCATTTCGGTTTCATGCTTGCCTGGGGTGATACAACATTTCTGCCTACCCTCTATACACTCCAGACGCAGTACCTCGCGAGATATCCCACTCACCTCACTCAAACCCAAGCACTCGCATTGCTGGCTTTCGGTCTTACGGGTTATGCTATCTTTCGTTCTGCAAACTACGAGAGAGATTATGTCCGAAGCAAGGATGGTAAATGTCAAATCTGGGGCAAGCCAGCAAAATTTATTCGCTGCAAATATAACACCAGCGATGGAAAAGAACACAATAGCCTTCTTCTCACCTCCGGCTGGTGGGGCGTGTCGAGACATGCCAACTACCTGGCAGACTTGATGCAAGCATGGGCTATGTGCGCCACCTGTGGCTTCACACATTTTTTGCCTTGGTCGTACTTTTTCTTCATGAGCACACTTTTGTATCACCGATCGCTTCGCGATGAGAAGAGGTGTAGCAGCAAGTACGGCAAGCATTGGGACGAGTACTGCAAGCAAGTGCCATATAGAATTATCCCTGGAGTCTTCTGATCGCAAGTTTGCGCGCTTGTGTAGAGGCAGGACAGTATCTTTGATGTTCAGCGACGCTTGAAGCTCGAAGTGAGTCATACACTGATCGAGATTATTGATATTACCATCAGGCTGGGAGCGGTTGTATCACTGACATCAAATTGCGTGGTTAGAATTACCAGAGGCGTGGGTTTATGCTACTTCTAGCCGTGATGGCGAAAGTCGCACAAAAATTGACTATTCGAGTATTTGTAAAATGGTAAAAGAGGACATCTGGGGCCATTGATAATGGTACAGATCGCCACTTCTGCCAACCTGAGGGTAGCCTAGCCTAAGCTCACATCCAATAAAGACTCATCATTTTCTCAGCTGTGCATGCTAAGCCACCACCCCGGTTGCCAGGTTGCCAGGTTGCAGGCGCTCTAAGTCCTAGCCACATCCTCCGTAAGAGCTTCGAAAGTATCGACCCAGGCAGAGACTTCTTTCTTCCTTTCTCTACCCACTTTTACGGATGACTGTCAGCCTCGCACCTCATTCACATGTGCAATGCAGCACTGGCTTCGATCGCTTGCTGATTAGCCGCTGTACGCGACACTGCAACTAACCCTCACGAGTCATAATGAGGCTATGCCAGGGCCATTGGTTGCCTTTCCTCAGGCTGCCACGGTGTGGTATGGTCTGATCAAGGCAACCATGAGGGTATGATTCATTCTCTAGCGTGACAGCGTCCAGTCAGGAAACATATTCATATTCCAAGCCAATCCTCAGTCTCACCTGTCTTTGTTTCTGCTTCAATGCCTTTTCATCCGTGAAATATTTACACCCTTTCTAGAACAATTAGGGTGATCAGCAACTTTATCACTTCGTCGCACCATAACCTCAGCATCTACTTTCTTCACATCTATACCACTTGTTGACAAATTGTTTGACAATCTCTTACTCTTGCTGCTTGTCAAACAGCAGATACTAGAGCAATACTAAACCGTTCAGACATACTGGAGAAATCACGATCAGTTTCCTTTTCTAAAATCTAGCCAGCCAAGATGGCCGCTCAAATGATGGAAGAGGCACCTCCATCGCCAACGGAAAATAAGCAATTACCAACGCCACCACCTGAGCTGGCCACTCCCTCCAAAGAGGAAGAGCCAAATTCTGTGGCATCAGAACAGAAGGCTGAAACGACGGTAGCGGAGCTGCAGCAAGAATCGTCCGCCACTTCTTTGACAGACAAGACCGACGAAAGCAAAAACTCAAAAGTAGAAGCTAAGACCGAGAGCCCAAAGTCCGAAGGAAAGTCGAAAGCAGAGGTCTTCCCGGATGACGCCAAGCCCGAGGAATTGAAGCTGTCCGACAAGGATTCCAAAAAGCTTGAGGAAGGCTCCAAGTCAGAGACCGAAACGGAAAAGGATTCTGACAAGGACAAAGAGAAGTCAAAAGATGATGTCAAATCCGACGATAAAGACGAGAAGCAAGAAGAGAAGAAGCTTACGCCGCGGGGCATGAAAGCCGAGCTCAAAACGCTGTGGGCAAAGACTGATGCCCAATGCAAATGCTGCACCACCTGGGTCGAAAAGAATCCTGATGACGGCACAAACGTTGAAGAATCGGATGAATGTAAACAGCACGCAGTTATTGTGCGGAAGAAAAAAAAGCACGAAGGCAATCGCAAGCCTCTCAAGGTCGATTCAATCGTCGTTCACTCGCCTCTGCTCAAGAAGGTTTTGCAGAAACTCTTCCAGGGATACCCAGATCTCGTCATTGATCTCGACGAACTGGTTTTTGATGCACCATTTTCACCATTCTTCCACCGGTGGGAGAAATTTGAGCAGCTTAGAAACGAAACAAAAGACGAAACCACCAAGTCACATCTTGGACTACTTTACGACGCTCTGGCTTTGGAACTCAAGCCTGTCATCCAGCGACACAAAGACCTGATCCGCCACAAAGCCATCGACTTCGAAATCCTATGGACCCTATTCACACCTGGCGACCTCATGTATAGTCATGACAACGGCCACGATAGATTATATCGAACAGCCGATTGTGAATACTGGCAAGACCTCAGTGGCATGAAATTCACCATCCGCTGCGACATGATCGATTGGGACGGCGAAAAGTTCGGCAAGATCACGATGTCAGAGCAAATCAGCAAGTTCAAGGGCACCAAGCAGATTACATCACTGCCTTCGTATCCACTACAGTTCCATCAGAAGGCTGAGGAGATGAAAAATAAGTGCATTGAACGAGGCCGACGGTTCAGAGATCTAGCTGGCACGAATTGCAAGGATTACAAGGGTACTGCTATTGAGTATATGAAGTTCAGTTACCAGACTGTGACGAGCAAGCGGGCCATCGAGGGGCGTATTATGCTTGATGAAGAGTTGTTTGCGAAGTTCAATCCGGATGAGCAGCAGGTTTTGAATGAGTTGAACGAGGATGATGATATGAAGACAGCTGCAGTTGAGGAGACCGAGAACGAGGAGGATGAAGAGAAAGGTAAGGACGACAAAGTGGAGAATGCTGAAGAAGGAAAGACATCAACTATTGCTTCTGCCGACAAGACTTCAGAAATAGAAACACCATCCGAGACCGACAAAGCGGAGGAAGACGCAGAGAAAACGAAGGAGTCCTCAAAAACCACAGTTTCCGAGCCAGAAAGCAAGAACGCCGAACCAACACCGGGGAAGACGTCTGAAGAAGCGGCGGTTGAAACGAAGGACGACGATGTATCACTTAAGGAGGAAAACAAGTCTGATCCTGATGCAAAGCCCGATCTTACGGAAGACCAGCTAGCGATCTGCACATCCTGGCTTCGCGGTTACTCTCTAACTTATCAAAAGTGGGCATCCTTCGCCGTCGATAACGTTTCTGATGTGACCTGGAACGAAAATGCCTTCTCAGAACTCACCCTCCCTGCCGAATACCGTGAACTCATTCTTGCCACTATCCAATCTCAGATCAAGCAAAACAAGTGGAAACAGAAGGTCGAGAAGGCTTTCAAGAACCAGAAGCCGATAGAGAATGACGACCAAGACGACAATCCTGCTGAGTTCGATGATTTTATTGCACAGAAAGGATTGGGATATATCATGCTCTTCAGCGGAAACCCAGGTGTTGGCAAAACTGCAACAGCTGAATCGATCGCAGAGTTGCTGCATGTGCCTTTGTGCATGGTCAGTGTTGGCAACCTCGGAACATCGGCTGAATCTGTTGAGTCGTCTTTGCAAGATATCCTCGAGCTGGCCTCAAAGTGGAATGCTGTGCTACTGCTCGATGAAGCGGATATCTTCCTTGAGCAGCGAACCAAGCATGACCTGCACCGAAATGCTGTAGTATCGGTATTCCTACGGCTTCTGGAGTACTACCAAGGCGTGATGTGCCTGACCACGAACCGGGCGGAGGAAATCGATGTCGCTTTCCACAGCAGAATCCATATCAGCCTGCCGTTCCCAGATCTAACCGAGAACAACAGAGAGCAGATTTGGCGACACTTCACGAAGATCACGAACAAAAAGGCTGATGCTCGCCGCACCCCTTCGACACCTGCCACCACCACGCCTCCGACAGGCACGGAAACCGATCCCGAAACCACTCATGGCAGCAAAACTCCTTCTTCTGCTGGCATCGCCACGCCCGCAACATCCGTCTCTGAAGACCCGCATTGTGAGAACAGCCTCATCGACCTCACAGCGACTGATTTCCGGAAGTTGTCGCAGACACCGCTGAACGGCAGACAGATCAAAAATGCATTCAAGACGGCGGTGTTGCTAGCGAGTTACAAGAAGGAGAAAGTACAAATGAAGCATATTAAGACTGCATTGAAGACTATCGACGGTGGAATGGGCGGGTTCGGCAGGAAGGGAGATTTGGGGAGGATGTATTATTAATGTCTCGTTTCAAGGGGTTGACAGACAACGGCCGGAAGGTTCATAGCATTCTAGCAGGCATTGGTTTGGAGTCTGAGATTTTTGATCCTACTCGATGCATAGCTTGGCGGCTGATGGGTCGTACAAAAGTAGTTCAAGCTGTACAATTCACCTTATATTATCTCATCTTTTTCTTCTTGAGATCATCAATGGAATCCCTGACATCTCCGGCATCTCCCTATGGTTCACACCGAGTCAGCAGTGAAAGTTATCAGTATAGACCCTCCCATAAATCCAAAGCCATGAATCAGGTTACTCGCAATCGAAGTAGACGGTTTACAACTCAGTGGGGCCTTTACGTGGACGCAGTTCGAACACTAGACGCTGACACAAACCTGGCAGGTCCTTAGACAGCATCTTGGACTTGTTCGGCACTTCATCAAGGAGTCGGCTTCGTTGGGTGTGGAGGTCACTTGACAAATTTGTTGGACTGCTGGGCTTGACGGGTTCTTTGAGGATGCTTTTTCTGTTAGCAATATCTCTGCCAGAAGTCTTCTTTGGTTATCTTGTGTTGTTACGATCCTGGAGATCTTGAAAAGCTGGGTTTGAAATCAGTGAGGAGAATGCTACAAGGATGACGACTGCTTCCGCGGTGAGTCCGAGCGACGTTCTGTTGAGAGTCAGCGGAACATCGTACGGCTTTCTATGTAACGCGCTAAGGTGAAAGCTGAAGGGTAGATATGGTGTGGCTAGGGATGATCTTAGGCCTGCTGGAAGACTGTTTTCTATGTCTTTGAAACGGTGTAAGGATGCAGAGATGTATCTTGCGCTGTATACGAACAACCCATTTCCGCCTCGTGCAAAGATATGGGTTAGTGCGAAGGGGATCTTTTTTGGCTGCCGACGCCTAGGCGAATTTATCCGATGCAAACAGTTTACCACTAGGCATGAGAATGGAGCCAAGAGACGACTGTTAGGCCACGAACATTGTATTCGACCGGCCGTGGAGCTCACAGTAGCAGTCTCATGCCGCATAAAGTGAACTCGTTTTCATGACAGAGTAAAATTTGTGGAAGGACAGCGTATGAGGGTGTGAATGTTAGGAAAGGTAGCTGTGCGCAGTGGAAGCTTTAGGGTTGTCTTCCGATTCGTACATAATCCTGGCTATTATGTGATTGCACCGCCTAGAATCATCATTAGTGAGGAGGGAATGATACCCGGGCGGCTGCAAAACTGCTTAGATCAAGAATTTCAGAGCACAACGCTCTCATATTGGTTCTCGCTTGTAGCACCTTGACGTGTTCGAGCATATGTCCATGGAGAAACGAGAAGGCAAAGATGGGTCGTTCTGTATGAGTAACACAAAATGGCCACTTTCCCATCGAAAGTCCCACCGAAAAGCTCTCTTGCTGACTAGGGTGGGCGTCTACAGATGCGATCACCCAGACCTCAAATCCAGCCTTGCCTGCACGCAGGCGCCTGTGTAACGTTCAGGGATTCGGTGCAGGCTATTCTGGAGTTGCTACAGTAGCACAGTATCAATTCAGACCTCTACTCCTTACTTGACAATGGATTATAACGTGCTGGAGTTTCCAAATGAATAGCTAGAGAGAGCTGACGCGACGTGCTTCGATAGCACTTGCGCCGTCAAAGATGGACTCCAAGAGTTTGCATCAGTTTGATGGCGAGAACACTGGTCACCAGTATCCTCCTGTCACTCTCAATGACAACGCGCGTCTACATCAAGGCGATTATCACTTTCATTACTATGCTGGTATGGTGGAATTAAAGTTCACAGCGGCCGAGTCCGCAATACTAAGAGTGATGTAGCTCCTGTGGAACGAGCCGAGACTCCACCGTCACCATCATTCAATGTTCCCTTCCGGCGTGATGCGGATTTTGTTGTTCGTGGAACAATATTGACGCAGATTGAGCGGAAATGTGAAGAAGGCGGAGCACGTGTCGCGCTGGTGGGATTCGGCGGAGTGGGGTGAGCCTCCTAGGAAGTAGACGTCGTCCAACAAGCTGACGTGAAGCCAGGAAATCGCAGCTCGCCATAGAATACTGCCACCGCCTCCGTGAGCGATCACCTGACACTTGGGTCTTCTGGGTGTACGCCAGCAATACTGACCGCATCGAGGGAGGCTATCGCGAGATTGCCGAAGAGGTCAAAATTCCAGGCCGAAACGATCCTCAAGCGAATATCTTTGAGTTGGTGAAGAAGTGGCTACGGAATGAGAAGAAGGGAAAGTGGCTACTCGTACTCGATAATGCTGACAACGATGATATTCTCATGCTACCGCAAAAGGCTAAAGTATCTCAAAGTTCACAAAAATTGGAGTGTCAATCTCTACCGTTGTCGGACTACCTTCCTCAAAGTAGAAATGGTGCAGTCCTTATCACCACACGAACGGCGAACATGGCGTACCATTTTGTCGAGCCCCGGGACATTATCCCGATCGATCCGATGGCTGAGGATGATGCGATTGAGCTTCTAGCAAAAAAGCTCAATAGTCACAAAGGCGATACAGACCTGAAAGACCTAGCTACAATCTTGGAGTTTATGCCGCTCGCCATCGTGCAAGCGGCTGCATATATCAGTAAGCGAGCGCCGAGATGTAACGTACGGCAGTATATCGACGAATTTATCAAGAGCGACCAGGCGAGAACGCAATTGTTAAACCATGAAGCCGGTCATCTTCGACGAGATAGAGACGCTGAAAACTCAATCATCACTACATGGCAGATCTCATTTGATTATATTCGAGAGATGTGGCCCTCGTCCGCTGACCTCTTGTCTTTAATGAGCTTCTTTGACCGACAGGGAATTCCTGAGCACGTGCTAAGGGCAAAGAGTCAAAAGGGAGAAGGGGTTGAAAGGGCACAATCGGACGCAGATCATGAATCTGCTATAATCTACACTGACGAGTTCGAAACGGATTTGGGGAGGTTGCGAGACTACTCATTTGTGACAGTGGAGGCGGATGGACACACCTTCGCTATGCACAGACTAGTACAGCTTGCAACGCGAACATGGCTTGGGCAGCATGGACAAGACACGAAACAGAAGACATTGTTTCTACGAAAGCTCAATATGAGTTTTCCAAGAGCAGCCTACGAGAAATGGACGCAGTGTGAGGCACTTTTCCCACACGCGAAGGCGGCGGAAGAACAGCCACCTGATCATAGTAAGAACGATAGGTCGGTGCGAGACTGGGCAGCGATACTAAATAAGGCTGGAGGGTATGCATCAGCTCGAGGTAACTACACAGAAGCAGAGAGGATGTGTAACAAGTCAATAAAGGCGCTAGAGGGAGGTTCAGAGCAAGACGATATCGAAATTTCGTACAGTCGAGGAATGCTCGCTACAGTATACTGGAGATTAGGGCGATGGACGGAGGCGGAAGAGTTAAGCATACAAGTAATGGAGACGAGAAAGAGAATACTAGGATTGGAGCATCGTTCTACACTGACTAGTATATCTAATCTGGCATCAACGTACCGGGAGCAAGCACGATGGGCGGAGGCGGAGGAGTTGCAAGTGCAGGTAACAGAGACCAGAAAGAGGATACTACGGCCGGAGCATCCTTCTACACTGATCAGTATGAACAACCTAGCGTCGACGTTCCAGGAGCAAGGGCGATGGAGGGAGGCGGAAGAGCTGCAGGTACAAGTAACAGAGATAAGAAAGAGGGTGTTAGGGTTAACCCATCCTTCTACATTGATCAGTATGAACAACCTAGCGTCAACGTACCAGAAACAAGGGCGGTGGAGGGAGGCGGAGGACCTAAAGATACAAGTAATGGAGACGAGAAAGACAGTATTAGGGCCAGAGCATCCAGATACATTGAGTAGTATGAACAACCTAGCATTGACATACAAGGAGCAAGGACGATGGGCGGAGGCAGAGGAGCTGGGAATGCAAGTGATGGAAATTGAAAAGAGAATACTGGGTCTAGAGCATCCAGACACATTAACTACTGTTAGTAATCTGGCATCGACGTATAGAGATCAGGGGCGATGGACGGAGGCAGAAAAGCTGGAAGTCCAGGTTTTGGAGACATATCAAAGGGTGCTAGGGCCAGATCATCCAGATACATTGAGCAGTATAAGCAACTTAGCTTCGACATACTGGAGTCAAGGGCGATGGGAGGAGGCGGAAAAGCTGGACTTGCAAGTGATGGAGACTAGAAAGAGGGTACTAGGGCTAGAGCATCCAGACACATTGACTAGTATGGGTAGCCTGGCATCGACGTATTGGACTCAAAAGCGATGGACAGAGGCGGAAGAGCTAGAGGCGCAAGTGGTGGAGACCAGAAAGAGGGTACTAGGGCTAGAGCATCCAGACACGTTGGCAAGCATGAATAATCTAGCGTCGGTGTATAGAGATCAAGGGCGATGGACGGAGGCGGAGAAGCTGGAAGTACAAGTTGCAAAGACATGTAAAAGAGTGCTGGGGCCGGAACATCCAACCACAATGACTAGTATAGCTAACCTAGCAACGATCTACTGGAGACAAGGGCAATGGGCAGAAGCAGAAGAGTTGGATGTACAGATGTTGGAGACGAGTAAAAGAGTACTCGGGCCGGAGCACCCAGATACGTTGGCTAGGATGAGTAACCTAGCTTTCACACTTAAGCACCGACAACGTGACGACGAAGCAATAGCGTTAATGGCTTCCTGTCAACAACTCTGTATGAAGAGACTTGGTCCTACACACCATCAAACTCAAGCGACGGCTGCTACTTTGATGGAATGGCAGCGACCTTCGATACAACAAAGAGAGGATGGATCGCGTGGAGCATTGGGAGCTGAGGTTGAGCGACAGACCACACGCCGATCGTTACTCCATCGCTTGCAAGCAATTTCGCTAGAGGCTCGAGTGAAGGTAAGGAGTGCTTTAGAGCATAAATAGAGGAAATTCAAACGCACTTTCTTTCATCAATTGCAAAGGATACACAACATGAATCGAGAACCGTTAGGTGTGTCTTGAGCATGACGCACAACAACTCATCCCTGTGGGACACAACAAAATGGATCAAGTCGACCCTTAAGAACTTACCAAAACCAGAATAAACGGCAAGTGTACCTCTCAGGGGCGCTTCAACCAAAGTGTGCTGTTGCCACTGCTGCAGCTGAGCCGCATTGCTTAGAACAAGAAATGGAGAATCATTTATAATGTGCCGTGACTATGCTGCCTTAATGCCCGATGCAAGCGTTTCGCTCTGAATAAGGCTTTCCATGATACTCCTCCCACTCACGATTCCCGTCGTACAAATTATTATCTTCCTCCTCTGGCCTCCATCTCTCAATTTCTTCGCCACAAACCTTAATGCTGCAACTTCCGCACACGTAATTCCACCCAGAAACATCACAAACACATATTTTATCCCTCCACTCCCCGCCAACGCACTCTTCGCCTTGCTCACCCTCTCATCATTGGGTTTCTGCGCAATATTGAATGTCGGCCCTTTCGCGGACTTTAGGATATCTTCAAACCCAGCCCAGCCGGTGCTTGATGGTGTAAGTGGTAATGGCGACTTGTGTAGTTGTTGGAGGTAGGACTTTTGTAATATGCACTGCACGAGGCGGATACTTAGCGGTGCGTAGCCGGAGTAGACATACGATACGTCATCCGGGTCTTGCTCATTGTACTCGTCGACTATCATGCGCAATTCCTTTCGCAAATGGCCATAATTGGTCTTTGTACCTGTTGCGCTTGGAGCGCCGCCGCCGACGGGGAGGAGCAGTGCGGAAGCGGAAGAGCGGGATTGGAGGAGTTCCATTTTTTCGAGGCAGTCGAGAGTGAGGAGGTGTTGGTAGCCATAGGCGTGTAGGATTTGGCGTTTGAAGGTATCGAGGTCCTTTGCGCGCAGGCCGCCAGAGATAGTCGATTCTAGACAGAGGAGACGAAGGATATTAGGGAGCGGGACGTCACGAGCAATAAGTTCTTCAATTGTGTCGTGTTGGTAGATTGGGTCTGCACCTGCTGCGATGTTCTGTTGGACTTCGAGTTCGCGGTTAAAGGTTTCGGACCGTGTGTATTTGGTAAGGTCGTCTGCAAGGTTGGTGTGAATTGCTAGGGATTTGTGTTCGGATTGGTAGCCGGGGAGTTTGTTCACGAATTCCCGCAGGGAATTGATGTCGTTGGCTGTGTGCCGGCCTTCATAGTTGGATTCGAGGCGGCGAGCGAGTTTACTGAGGGATGGGCCGATGAGAGCAAAGTTTAAGGAGCGGAGTTCGGAGAAGAGGGGATCTGAAGAGTCGAGCTGGATCGTTTGTTTAAGAGATTGGCGAGTTGAGACGGAGGTTGGGGCTATCGTGGTGCTTCCTTGTGGGGGTCGGCTTTGGCTGCCGGCACCGAGAACGGACGAGTCAACTTCTGCTTTGTTGTGTTTGATGCTTACAAATTCGTCGATGAGGCCTTCATAGGTCAGTTGAGTGAGTAGCGGGGTCGCAAAGTCAACATCTCTATCGATCACTATGAGGCTTTCAATTGATGTGCTTGGCATGGTTGTGTATGGAGTGTTGGCTTCATCTGCATCTAATTCCTTTCTTGCTCGGACAAGCAAGTTCGCCAGCTTACGAGCATTATCACCTTTGCCGAGAATGCGAGGGAAGAGTCCATGACGTTGTTGAATTTGCATCAGCGCTCGAGAGGCCACGTAGACTGGACTTCGGTCGCCGTCAAGATAGAGCTCACAGAAGCCATTCTGGAGCTCGAGAGACAACAGATCGTTCTCGAGAGGGAGGAAGAAGATTTGTAGTTCTTGAACATTGACGTCGCCGAGGACTCCTTCGTCTTCTAAGATCTTGTTCGATAGCAGAGTCCGTCTAGGAACCCAGGCTATCGTGACTTCGTGTTCGACATTGCCATTTCGTTGTAGCTGTTTGACTTGACCTGAGAAAGGATAATGTCAGTTCACGCTGGTCCGCAAGTATCGGTGTTGGCATCATGGCTCAGCAGCAGAGGGCAGGCATTTGAAATCAACTGGTCAATTTTGGGAGCAAAGGTGATAGCGAACAGTAGAGGCATTGATCAACACAGTCTCCTTGTAAGTTCCAATGGAGAGGATTAGTTCAGTGGTTGAAGCTTACCTGCAACAGCCTGCACGGTTGCCACATCCTCGCCATCAACTATATAAATGATGTTGCGTTGGGAAGAATCGGTGTTGCCGTTCTCCAAAACGAAGACCTTCTCGACGCCATATTCTCTCAACACTGAGAAGCCGACAAAAAGGCCAACAATGCCGGGCAACTCCTTGCTAAACACGACATTCTTCTTGCCTCGGACCTGCATGCACGACTGTTAGCACGAAGCATCAGAGAGGTGCAGGAAGTACTTACGCTCTCAAGCAGCGCCAAGAGGTCTTTGCGAGCTTTTTCTTTGATGTGTTCGGCCTCACGGTCGAGATTGGGTGCCATGAGACTTCATAATCATTGAAGTTTGGTCAGGTAGAACCAATTTCTTGTCACAATCAATGCCTGCTGGTAAATTGCAGCCTGAGTCTGACCTCTTGCTCTGATTATTTCTATGAAGATGGCCTTTGAACGGGGCAGAGAAGATTCGTGTCAAGGCTGCAGCTTACAGCGCTAGCTCGAACGTCCGATTCGCGCTTGGCTTGGGGCTTAGATAACTGTGATTGGAGAGGTGTTTCAGGCACTCGCCAGTTGTACGCTGGTCTGGACCCTCGTTCTTTCAGCTCACCGCAATCAGATGTACAAGACACCGCCGAAACGAGGCCACAAAAATCCGGCCTACCTCAGCTGATACTGCTTTGTGCTTCATAAACATCATCTTTTCACCATCAGCTGCCCATCGATTTCCTAGCGAGACATCTAATCATCATCAAGTCCTCCAGTCAGCAACGTCTTGAGATAGGTCAAGGAGTATCAGATTCGGTCCTGGGAACAAGATGGGTTTGTTCAAGAAGAAGGAAGACGATGGTGAGGATTCGAACAGGCGAGCACTTTTTGGCCGTAAATCGAAAAACGATTCTCCCGCTCCTCCAGCCAACAATCCATATGCTGCTCCTACAGCCCCTCCAGATCCATACACACAAGCCAAGATGAATGCAGGTATTATACAGCCTCTAGTGTCACAAGGGCAACCCCAGCAAGGCGGTTATGGTCAAATGAGACCATCGCAAGGACAACAGAGCCCTTATGGAGCACCACAAGGAGGCTACGGGGGCTATGGAGACAACAAGTTCGGTCCACCTCAGGGACAGCAACCGCAGTCAGGCTACGGCTCAAATCGTTTTGGCAACGACAAAGGCTATGGTGCTCCAACTCAAGGTGGAAATCCATATGCCGCTATGAACCAAGCGAACGGTGCTTCGAGGTCAGGAGGGTATGGGGGCTTAGGCCCTACCGCTGGAGATGCTCCTGACGAGAATCGAGATGCATTATTTGGAGGTGCGCAGCAAAGAATCCAGCACAAACAGCAGAATGGACCACCGGACTACCAATACAATGGAGGTCAAGATTCTAACGAGTCACATAGCTATGGTGCGTACGGCGATCGGCAACTGACAGCTGAAGAAGAGGAGGAAGAGGACATTCAGGCTACAAAATCAGAAATCAAATTCATGAAGCAACAGGATGTGTCCTCAACAAGGAACGCACTACAGGCTGCTGCGATGGCTGAAGAGATTGGACGAAACACCCTTGCAAGGCTAGGCGCTCAAGGTGAACGCATTCATAATACCGATCGGAATCTCGATGTTGGTCATAATGCTATTAATATTGCTGAGGACAAATCGAAAGAGCTGAAGACACTGAACAGAAGCATGTTTGCTGTACATGTCAATAACCCCTTCACAGCGAAAGAGAAACGAATTCGGGATGAGGAAAAGATCATGGACCGACATCGTCTTGAGCGAGAGCAACGAGAATCCACTCGGGAGGCGGCTTTCCAGAGCAGTCAAAGGATGAACCAGAATTTTAAGGGGCTGAATGACACTACTCGGGCAGGAACTGGTTTGCCGAAGACAAGTCTCGCCGAACGCGCCAAGTACCAGTTCGAGGCTGATAGTGGTGATGAACGGATGGAGGGAGAGATTGACGACAATCTAGACAAGTTGAGCTACGCGGCTGGTAATCTCAACACCTTGGCTAAAGCCATGAATGCAGAGGCAACTGCCCAAAATGAACAACTGTTGAAGATTGCAGACAAGGTATCTTGCCCTTGCTACCTTATAATTTATTCTACTGACTTCTCCACAGAGCGACAGGTTGGACGACAGATTCCATTTGCAAACAGAGAGGCTCAAGCGTATCAAATAAGCGTCGATTTGGACACAGAGTCTATTCGGCTGTGGTGTTGGCGTTGTGTTGGATTATTCAAAGAACTAAAACCATCCTCGTGTCTCCAATCAGGCGCTTATGGAGCAACCGTCAAAATCAAAGGATATTAAAAAGCAATAACTTCTTCCAAAAATACTCTACAAAAGTCTTTTGCAGCACTATGTGTTACGCCTATCTGTAGAGGCACCAACCCTTTACATCGTCTTTTAATCGGCATTTCTTACTTTGGGGAATCGCAACAGGAGCTTTTCGAAATGACTGTTCCATGGACTGTATCAGACCTAATGCGTATGCTGTTGAAACAATCACAGGTGGCTGACCACGGTAGGTGCAGAAGTATGCAATACACTATGGAGAGAGTATCAGCATTGCTCACTGCGTTCACTGACGATCCGAAATTATTGCTTGAGAAAGTCAGCATCAATGTTGGGTTTGACAGCTAATAAGACAGACCGACACCATAATTCGCATATGCACTAACCAGGACAGCTCGCTCGGCTACCAGCTCAAACGGATCGACCTTCATGCATGAAGGGCTTGAAGGGTTCACCTCTGTGATCGACCGCGTGTGGCTGTTTCACATTTTAGCCTCAAAGCCGAGTGGGACTAGCTGACGGATGTGGCAAACCTTGAAAGACGATGATTTGGAGATAATCCTACGACTTGAATTTCGATTTTCCTTCTGCATGCACCAACCACACCAGGGACAGCAGCACCCTTAATCAAGGGAGGGTACTCGAATAGGGTCGTTGTCTTTGCTGTTGAAAAATATGGCTGGGTCATTTACGCAAGTTATCTGGTGAAAGCTTTATGAAACGACAATGTGAAGAGAGCACTGTGCAACGAATTTCTGACCGGAAAAGCGCGCGACGGGAGATTTTGGAGATGCAAAAAGTGCCCATGTTCGACTCGATATCGGAAGCGAAACGCTCTGCGTACTGAGATGTGCGCGCACTCAGTGTTTGCCTCTTGCCCTCCACCAAAGGCTCTGTGAAGGCTGCCTTGATACTCATCCATGAGACAGTAATGGGAGTCTTTTGTCAATTTCTTTAGTGCGAGGTCACAGCCAAAAAAAGAACATATCTTCGCTGGACATAGCCAAGAATGCTGAGCTATAGCACTGCAATACAGACGATCTTTGCGCAGTTGTGGAAGCATGGTCCCAGCTGACCGGGCAGAGCGGTTTGATCAGCGGCACTCAGCTCATCGAGCTCAAAGTCTGGGGATCAGTCCGCATGGGAAGACGATCATTGTTCTGTCTATTGGCGCCTTTTCTTTTCATAGAAACACGCCCTATGGTACAAGTTTACAATGCCCTATTCTCATCGCGAAGACCCTGAATTAGGCGATGAACTCTACAAATGCTGCCCTGCATATCAACCTCAAGGATATGTGTGTGTGTTTCTGGTAACACATAGCTGATTGGTATTGCAAGTGAGGCAGTGTCTTGGTAGTCCTTACTTCGAGACTCTACACTAGGAGATGATCACCAGTTAGTGCCTCACTACCGCACTGTCACCTTCTGCAATCATGAAGCCACCAAATGACTCGTCGTCCTCGGTTAAGAAGATCAGTTGAAGTTCAACGGCTACACCTGTAAACTCTAGCACTAAACCAAACGCGCAAACGCCATCAACCGGAACAGGAAGCTCATTAGCGGAGACGAATAGAGGGTCTCGCTCAAAATGAACGCTGAATTCCAACAAGAGGATGAGATGGCTTGAAGAAGTCCAGAAAACTTGACTTCTTGCGTAGATGGCGCTGGCAGTTGGCTTGCAAGCCACAGATCACTGTTAAGATGAACCCACAGATGAAATTGGAGACCAGAACAGGACGGATTCCATGAAATAGTTCAGATCAACGATTGGATAGAGGAGGCTCTGTGCCAAGCCGTGTCGTCATTTTCCAAAATGCGGACCCTTAATTTTGAAATTTGGCCAGTGACCGAACCAACTGTAACCTGCTCTGTTAGTGGGAGAGCTTGGGCACAGACTCCAGCAAAGAAGCTAATTTTCCTGACCCCCGGCCACACTCCGACGAATCATGCCGTTCTAGCAAAGCTCACTGTTGCCTCTGTTTGCGTTGTGCTATCAAGGCTAAGCAGAGCAGGAACGCCGGAGCAATAGCGGGAGGCTTGCACTGGCTGTTGTGATTGAAGCAGCCTGAAATGCACTGCTACCATTTCACTACCTTAATTCCTTGTTTGTGCCAGTGCTCGATAATTTTCGATATCCACACATTCACACTTGCTAGCTTGACTTGAGCCTCCAACAAGGGCCATTTGGCGTTTCCACTCAACACCAGTGCTCAAAGTTCCATCACTGATTTTGGTCAAGTGTGAGCTCTGCTTCGAAAGCCACCCTTCCCAGAGACCCTGCAGCATATCCAAGCAAGAGAATGGATTATGATGTTGTTAGTGACGCCTCAACCTTGGCTCTTTCAACTCTAAGATGGGTTTCAGTCTCCGATGCTCGACATGATTGAATGACTGATGCAGCATCTTTGAGAATATGACCAGCAACATCTCCACAGTATTTTCGCCGAAGTTATTGATTTTCGAACACACAAATATCTTTCGTAAAGCATTCCTACGTGAAACAAGCCTTGACAACCATTAGTCTGTTACTACAAACAGTAGAAAGTGGCTTCCTCAAGCTGAGCGCCCTCACAAGCAAGTTGCGTCGATCTGCCGAACTCCAATCGAAAAAAGTGATCCACAACAAAAAGCAGGACTAGAGCTTATCGTCTTAAGTTTAGACATTCGAGGCTTAGGGCGTCTTTCCACCCGGCTAGCTAGCAAGCGCAAAGATCGGCAGGTGATCATATCCTAACCCCCGACGTTCTTGCTGGAACCACTCGTCTGCTTTTTGCGGAGGACAAGTTAAAGTCTTGGGATCAGCATCTTTGACTTGCACATCTTTCAGATTTTATCTTTCTTGGTGCCTGTGATTTTCAGATCTACAACAACCTCAAGCTTGAAGCACCAGCAACACGCATACACCTCACCGTCGCAATACACAATTACAACACTCCAAATGACTATGGTTCTTGATCCCCAGAGTCGTCAGTACGGCGGCATGGGCTACGACAGCAATATGTATTCATCACTGCAAACACCTCAGTTCACCGACCCTTGGGCGCACCAAACCAGCAACCATGGACATTACCCAGCTATGTCCAAACCCGAAAGCCGATCTGGCATGTCTCTGCCATACACGCAATTGCCACCCACATCGGCACCGCTCGCATCAGGTAGCCACTACTCCGCCCAAGACGTCGGGAATTCACTAAGTTTCATTCAAGATATTCCTCGACCAACGGTGTCATATGGTGAACAGCAGTACTCTTCGCCTTCAACAACAGCTTCATCCTACTCGACGTCGTATCCATCCATGAGCTATGCTCAGTCTCTTCACCACCAACAAGCGCAACAGCAGCGGAAACTGTCCGAAGTGTAAGTCCAGCGTCACCGTTATTGCAAGTTCGCAACACTAACAATTCATAGCAGCAGTGATTCCCGGGCTGCTAATGCCAGTTTTGGCGAGCTGGATGCTTCTCGAGGCATGCTCGCTCTGAGCCACCAACATCTCCAAGATCTTACACCACGAAACATATACGAAGCTCGTGCACGACAGTCTACTGATTCCTATGGTTTTCCGCCAGCAGCATCTGGCCATTCGTCCATCTCGGCGGAGTCTGGTCGCAGTGGCTACCCATATTATGCTGGCAGCTCTATCAGCTCTGTGACTGACTCTCAGACCGACTACAGTTCGTCAGCTTCTGATGCGGGATATGATCCTATGGTGTCTCGTACACTTCCACGACCACAAGGTTTGATTGGCGGACCGATTGGCCCTCCAGCGCCACAGTCAATGATGGGACAATTCTCCAGCAAGATGTCTGCCAACACACAAAAGAAGCACAAATGTAAGGTTTGCGACAAGCGCTTTACTAGACCAAGTTCGTTACAGACGCATATGTACAGCCATACAGGAGAGAAGCCATTCGCCTGTGATGTCGAAGGCTGTGGGCGCCACTTTTCAGTTGTCAGTAACTTGCGCCGACATAAGAAGGTTCACAAGGGTGAAGGCGCATCAGTTTCTAGCGTGTCTGATGTGGAAGATAACAACTTGTCCAACTAAATAATGGTTTCTGCAGAGCATGGAATCAAACGACTTCGATACAATGTCTCACCAGGAACATGCCAAATTCTAGAACTTTTTACGCTACGACTTTACGACCACACACAAACTGTTAAACCATGAGCAAATAGCCGGTGTATCAACATGGTTGTACTCAGCATGGAGTACAAAGGCGTTTAAGAGGGTATGGGTAGCTTTGGGAATGATGTTGAAACTTTACGGAGTTCGGGCTAGTGGGCAAGGTCAACACGGCGACATATGACGAAAATGGTTTAGATTTGTGAATTTGAGATACCCCAATTCGTTCGCTACCGGAAAAGCTCAAGTTGTCACGAGTATGACATAAGAGGATAGAGCTCGGTCTGACATGGGAAAATTATGGCAGTGACTTGAGGTCGCAAACAAGGACGAAATCTGTTGTTAGAAGACAACCAAAGATCACGATAGTGTGTGGCTCTGGATGAGCGTGTAGCAGCCTCAAACTGCCAATATCTACGTGTGACGAAGATGCACATTCTTCGTTCACTGTTCCAAAACCTAAAAATCATCTTGTGCAAAGAAGAAACGTTCCCAAAACTACTTACCCTTACGTTTCGTTATGCTGGCGATTGTATCACAACGACATCATAGCGTAACTATTCTCGCTACATCACGTAAAAATGCCATCCAGTAAAGTTAGACATTTCACACACTTTGCATCCTGTGCTTTGGACACGACTCTTCAATCTGAATCAAATCAAGTAGGCATGACATCGACATCCTCCACCTATCTCATTGTACACTGCGAGATGTCTGCGATGATGTCTGTGGCGTTTTCCGCCCTTACTCCTCTTTCACTGCACGGGACATTCAGGGCGAATAGTCAGATTCACTTGCATCTCTAGCGCATTGATTTCGATACTACCAACCCCTCTTTATCAGTTCCTTCTGCACTTCGCAGTGGATATGGCATCTCACTGGATTCAAGCTTGGAGACTACGTGAGCTTGGACTACTCTGCATCTTTCTTCTGCATCTTGCTTGCACATCCTTGCATGTGGATGTTGGATGCCTCCGCTACTAATATTCAGGGGTCGTCTTGGGAATGGTGTGAAGAGGCGTCAAGCAAGGTCGATCGGTCGATCATATTACGGGGTCATAGGTGCGGTGTGCAAGGTGCATTTCACCTGCTGCAGCAGTTCTACTGGAGCTCACTAAGATAAGGGTCGCGTCTAAAGTTTGTTGTTTCCTTCATGAAAGGTCGAAACAAAGTGTAGAGAGGAAAAGCCGGTTCTTGGTCTTGTGCCGACACAGCCGTAACGTGGTCGTCGCCGCAATTTGCCTATGTCTCTGTCGCAGAACATTCGGCGCGATTTTGTCAAGCTTGCTACCCTACGAAAGCATTCCAAGCCACAAAGAATCCTTGTCATGATCTGGAGGCCCAAGAGTTAGATGTCAACGGACAACTTGACTTCATCCCTCGGAAACTCCCATCACACTGTAATTTTGATGCAGGGCTCATGGCCTAATTAGGAATATAGCGAAATGTTTAATTCCCATTGCTTGATGTCACCTGCAATATTGTCCTAAGACAACACCACTATCACTTTTGTTGACATCTATTCACAAATGTGTTGATGGTCTTGCCTACTCTGTTTATCGTGAAGTCTTAGGCTTACACCATGGCGTTTCCCCAATCTGCGGCTCTTTCTGAGGCTCTTCTTGGTGTGCACTAACCAAAAACAATCAGTTTACTTTCGAAGGGGAGTTATTGGCTCCCCCCACCCGAAATTGCTGCACTCTCTTCCGCAAACCGTGGATGTTCTCCCGACGAACACTGTCGAGGCCACCAAGACGCCTTTGAACGACTTTTCAGAGCACCTCTACGATTCCACAGCGAAACAACATCGTTCCGATGTCTTCACAACCTTTGGATTGACACTGATCAGCTGTTGATCTGAAAATCTCTTGGGCTCATCCCACGCGTCCACGTGCAGTCTGCCTTTACTTGGGGAACTTCGGCTCTACCAAGGATTCCCTGAAGACTCCAAACTCCCTTCATCGTGGAGCAATAAACCTGCTCTCATTCTGAACCCATAAAGCCGTTTTCACACATCAACCCTAGCCATTCTCTCCTAATTAAGGTATTCTACTAGACGCGTCTCCCCTTTCAGGCGAAATTGCATACCTCTTGTCATCTGTTCTCCACTGTGGCTGCTCTAAAGGCTGCTGGCACTTGCCGTCTGGCTGGTTCCAACGATGGCTCGATGGATGGATCCTGATCGACCTTTACTCAACTCCAGCCTGGATCCAACAAGCCTACAAAGTCAAAAGCACTCCCATGGCAGATTGGGGATCGAAGTTTGAAACAGTGGTTTGAAAGCTTACTTGAACTAACAGAACGTTACATCGGGGCTTGTTATTTGCTCCCGCTAACATTATCTGAGTTATCACAGAGACAGCACTAGCTAAGTCGTTGTGGCGAGTTAGACAGCTTATCCGGTGGTCGGCGGCTCCGGCGACCAGGAATGCAATGACAACGAGTGTTTTGCGAATAGGAAGTTGTCATCGACAGCTGCATTCAGGTCCTGCCACCATACGGTGTTATCGTCTATTATCGCACCTTCCGGCTGAACAGTGTCGGATGGAGCGAGCTGATTCGCGTTGCTTGTTTCTAAACCAACATTGTCTTTGACAGCTTCTGACGCTCTCCTTACTCCGTTTTCTTTGTCACCTGATTCACCGTTCTCGAGCCCTTCATTCTCGTTCTCCATTCTGAGTCGTTTCGCTGGCCGGTCTGCATCAAGCTTGTCCATTTCAATCGACGGGATGGTTTCATTACTGCCAGTCCGTGAGCTGTGTTGCACCAGCTGGGGGCTTTGATGCCACGCTTCAGTGCCATCATCAGGTTCTGTCTTCACTTTTGATGAAACACCTTCCCAGTTGCAATGCCAAGATCTCGAAAGAATTTCCACTGCTTTTCCGCGTTGCGCGTTCGCCGCTAGGATATCCTCAGACAGGTTGGTAGTGAATTGTGACATATGAGGATCATTATGCTCTGGACACACGCGCTGCGCTGCGACGGATTTCTCGATGCCAGCTTTGTAGCACATGGAGCAAATCAGCCCATCAGGTGCATGCCGACCGCCAAGAACGAAAGAGAAATGCACGCATATTCCTCGACTGCGACATCCATCGCAAACATCAGTTTCATATTCAGCATACACGATCGTTGGCTTCATCAATTTCAAGACAGATTGTGTGATTAGTGGATTGGCTGGTACCACCACCTTTGGCAGTTGCTGCACAATTCTATCAGGCAACAGATATGGGCACCACTTTACTTTTGGAACAGGCTCAATCCGGTTGTTGACATATATTCTGGCTTGCTTCGGACGTGGCTTTTGCTCTCGCGAAGCGCTCAGTTTTTGTTGTTCTTGACCATGTGAAATGATAGATCGCAATCCGCTTACGGAATTCCTTCGGAGAGTGCGCAAGCTGTTTTGTTGTTGTGAATTGTCTTGGCTCATCTCGTCCTTGACTGTTGCCGAGCCTAACTTTTCAACCATCTCCTTAGCCTTTGCTGCTTTTGCCATTTGCTCGCGCTTAATGAGGGAAAACATGAAGCCAGGCCCCGGGTCTGGTTGGTTGCTATGCTGTTGTACATCTTGTGCTGCAGCATGGGGTGGGCTGTACTGCATCTGGCAATAGTCATGTTGTGAGAACGAGGAGTTATTCAACATTTGGACATTTTTGAGCACTTGCTGGATAGGTTGCTGCGCAGATGGAAAGTAGAGCTCTTGCATGTGATGTTGCGAGTCTACAGATGCCCAATGACATCCTTGCAGCATTGGTGTTTGTGTGACGGGCTGTGACTGTCTCTGATCAATGCGTTGTGGCGGATATTGGTGCGGATGAGGACCTATAGGGTGAGGGGCGAAAAGATGGCTGGGGTGCCCTGGTAGCATCGCGAGGAATAGATGGTGAGTAAGAGAGGCGCGCACACAGCAGTGGCCAGTGTCAAAGTAGTGTTTGATCAGGTAAGTGCGTGCTTCAACAATTGCGGACTGACTGCTGCCATAGTGATATGGCGCTTACGTCTAACATATACAGAAGTAGCTCTTGGGAGCGCGAATAACTCGAATACATATACAGCTATGCTTTCCGGTGCATCCTTTGTTTTTGTGTGCATGGTGTTTGCCATGACTCGCGAGGTAGGGGAGTGACTCGGGCTGCCATCGGTTTCAAGCGCTTCTGCGTCTGTCCATTCGAAACAGATTCTACATGGATTTTGGCAATACCTACAGCTGCAGCAGGTAGTTCACTACGACTGACGACACAGCCCCGAAAACAACTTTCGATAATTTCAAACTCATGCAGTGGGATGACACACGCAGAGATTGCGTTTTAGGTGATATCAAACACGTGCCACAACCTCCGCTAGGCAGAGACAGTTATGATTTTTCTACCTTCCCAATGAAGACACGTTGTGTCGGAGTAGCCAGTTTTGCATTTTGAGGCTGCAAAACACGATTTGACGGCCTTGGGATAAAGGCCTTGAATGTCAATATGAAATGTATTTTCACGACCTCAGGCAAGTATATCACAAGCCAGTTCATCCTTTCAGTATCCAGTTTTACGACCGCGAGCTGCATCGCAACACAAATGTAGTAGCAATTTCTTGAAATTTACGTTTGAGTTTGCGCCATTACAGGTAGCCTCATCCGCCTGCTCGCAACCAGCACCAAACCCGTACGCTCATTCTCAACCCACTACTTCCTTCCTTCCATCTGCTGGCCATCCATTACCACTACCGCCGACTCGACGCTCTGCACCAACCAAGCTTAGTTGTATGTCCCTGTCTCGGTTCAAGCGCCCAGAGCGCAAGTCCTAGCGTCAGCTTCTCCAGGCATCGCTTCCTCTCCGACATTTGCCAATGCTTCAAGCATGCGTGTCCGTAGCCCCGGCCACCATTTCGAGCCTGCTTGCTACGATCTATGTGACTTTGGGGAGGACGTCTTCAATCACCAAGTGCGCAACGACACCAGATATGATCTGAAGCAAAAGCTTGGTGCGAGATTGCAAGTCACAGAGCAGGAGTTTCTAGAGGTAGCAGTGTGGAGAGATTTGGTAGAGGCTTGAAATCACGAGATAGTTTATAGGAAGTACGATGCTGAGGAAGCAGATTTGGAGAGAAAGAGGTGCTGGGAGGGTAAGGGAAGTGGAGGAATGAGATGAAGGGAAATCGGAAGATTGAGATGGATTGAGTGTAGTATTAAGGCTTCAGAGTGTTGGCGGACTATCGTTTATCGATGGAACCATGGCATCTCTATGAGTATAGGAGCATCGTGTAATCGGCCTGAAATCCATATCTTACCACGAACACTGAATGGAAGACTCGTTGCTGACTTTATGCTTGAACCTAGACTGGGTAAATTTATTCGGTCAAACCGGACAATAGTCTCAGGTCAGATGGCCATGATCTAACAACCTTCGCAGCAATACCTGACATTCTTCGTAGTAGCCTGATGCACATAGACCTCTAGCAGATATATTAACCAAAGTGCAGTCCTTGCTCAATGAACTTGAATGATAATGCAGAGGCTTCTATCGCTGGTACCTAACATCCTTATGTGCTCGAATAGGCTAGCCCGAAGCTCTGATTAGCGCTTAACTCAAGGAACAACCCACCTAAATCCTGCGTTAGGACAACATCTTTATCGCCTTTAATTTCTTGCTGGCCCTTCGATTGTAATTCTCTATGTCCAGCTGCCATTTCGCTGGCTATACTTATTCGATGCCCTTGCGCTTTTAGAACGGTGATTTGCCAAAGCCCAATCGGCCCCTTTCGTCACATCCGGAGCCGTGCTTCTACTCATTCATTAACCATGGATCCCAAAATTAAAGCAATCATTGAGAAAATGAACGCACATCGGAAAACCGACCATCCATGGCAGCGAGGAGTTCCTTCATCCCAAACTTACTGCAGCTGGAGTCCAAAAACCGAAAGCTGGGTCCCAATGAGAGGAAGTGACCAGCATCAACCATCTTCAAACAGCTCCTTCTCTGTGATTTCCTGGAACATCGATTTTATGCGGTCTTTCACGGACGAAAGAATGATCGCTGCTCTTTCGTACCTCAAGGATTGTGTTTCCAACTTGTCGAATCCATGTGTCGTTATGTTTAACGAGATGTTGGTGTCTGACTTAGAGCTTATTCAAGCTCAATCTTGGATTCGAGCCAAGTATAACGTGACCGATATCTCACATGAGTTCTGGGAGTCGGGCTATTACGGTATGTCATCACACCATCGACTTACTGAAAATTGATGCTATTCTGACTGCAACACTGTTGACGCTCTGATTGGATAATCAATGTTGTCGACTGCCATAAACTCGAACTTACCGGCATCTAGGAACTTGTGTCCTCATACCATCAACCCTGCCCATACTAGATGTTTTTCGAGTTCATTACGAAGACACTGCCATGCAGAGAGATGGTCTTTTTATCGACCTAGCCTTCAATGATAAAACAGTCCGCATATGTTGTACACACCTTGAGTCCCTTGTTGCGAACCCCCCCAAACGACCGAGTCAGCTCGCTACTGCTGCTAAATTCATGCATCAGGCGGATGCAAGCATACTCGGAGGTGACCTCAACGCCATTGAATCTTTTGATAAGACCTTGCACAGCGATAACAACCTCAAGGATGCTTACCTCGAGACCGGCGGAATTGAAGATGCCGAGTCTGGCATGACTTGGGGTCAAATGGCTGCCACCAGGGAGAGAAACAAGTTTGGACTCTCACGAATGGACAAGCTGATGTTCTGTGGTGCACTTGAGGTTGAGCATTTTGACACATTCGGCATCGATGTCGTGATTGAAGATGAAGATGTGGGTAGGCGCATGATGGCAGAAGATGGTCTTGAGAAACCTTGGGTCACTGATCATCTCGGTGTCCGGGGTGATTTCCGTCTCGTTACGAGCCCAACACCGGTAAAACTTTGAACATCTCAGTGAAAGTACGAGTTACATACATGCAGAAACTATTCAAAGGTTCATTGGACCTTGTCGGCTCCACTTTTCGCCCTAGATCGGGAGTTCTGCTAAAGCCATATATTTTTTACTCCCAACTTTGCTCTCAACAACTAAAACGCAGAGTACCCATGGTGCAGCGGTTAAGACAGCGGCTGAGCAACTAAAGATATCAAGGTGAGGAGACCTCCCTCTCTCTCGAACTCACTCAGTTGCCCATGACCCTAGTCTGGGGTCCTACGTACCTCAGGCTAGTAAAATGGCACACAAATTTGGAATGATTGGATAACTGACGATCCGACGTTGTGTTTGGGTCGATAGACCTTAACCTTAGGTTCAAATATCTAGATTCATGGTTATGATTTCTTTTTTGCTTTCCAGGAAGTAATGAATGGTGACTCCTTTTTGTCTTCTTTTGTGTAAGGAGTTGTGTTTTGGACGAATGAACCTGGCATTATCTTTTGATAACTGCGTGTGATTAAACTTGCGGATTTGGTTTAATTACAGGAGTGATTGTGTGGTGCGGCAACACGCTACGAGTGGAAACAATGTTGTTACCTTCACTCAGGCTGTGAATCTCCAACCTTCTGCCCAGCGCCCGTTTCAAACCTGCCATGTCTACTGCTCTACAACTCGGTAGTGGTGCAGTACTTTCTGCAACTTGACATAATGGTGTCTACAGCATGCCGAGCTGAGGAAGTCGCTGATGCGCCAAACGAATTCTTGGTTTTTTGGAAGGACGATGTCTCAAGTGTCAGAGGTCTATACCGAGAGTGCAAGTATCGCAGATGTGCTATTTTGTGCTCAGAGTTGTTAGAAAAAGCGGTATGTGCGTAGGAACCTTCGCATGCCATTACTGACGGTCTCCCTAGAAACATGCAGTTCATCGAACCTTCCTGCTGTTCTACCTGGCTATTTGCTATGAGAGTCTTGGATATATTGCTCACAACTACTCAACGAATAAGATTCGTTTCCTCGAACAGGCACGAGATGCTTTCATATCTGCTGGCGAAATACTTCCTCTTCCATACCTAACCAAGCTTGGTGGCCAATATGATACACCTGGATTGTCACCTGACTGCCCGACCTTCGACATGCTGGCGCTATATGGAAATACACCATCAGTTTATCCTCCTACGACTCCAGTGCTTTGGTCTAAGCAGCGAGAAGGATCGTTCTCAGATTCAAGTGTGATTACAATACGATCTATTGACCAAGTGTCCACTGCATACGCCGTACCGAACTTCGATGATTACTCCCCTCGCCAGTCGATTGACAACAGGAAGTCAGTGCATGACGAAACTCATAAGGCATTTCTTACACCTATCGAAAGAGCAGATAGTAACCATAAGTCACGACTCAGCAGAAGTCTTAGCTCACAACACAACTTTGCTGAGGAGCTTGTTCCTTCACCACTTTTCAGACACGATCCATCAAGCAAGAAAGAGGCACAGCAATTGGCGACAACGAAAATTGTCACGCTTCCACTTGTGACGTTGAGCAAGCCACTACCACCAACACCAGTCAACCGACCTCTGCCAGCCTTGCCTTTCAACCACCAACCAGAGTTTGTGCTCAAAGGCAAGCGGTTCCTACTCGTGCCTCGTCGAAAGACAGCTTTAGCTACTTTGATCTCGAGGTTTGAAGGGAAAATGCCTTTTGATTCTCCTTCGCCACAAGAGGAAAAGATGCAGATGGTTGCGCAGACGCCTACACCGACCACAGAGCGATTCAAACGCATCTCTGCAGTCTTCAACCACAGTGACACTTTGCGTGAGGCGACTTACCAGCAAAGTCCAAATCGATCCGTAACAAGTCGGAAGCAAGATAGCACGATTAGCAACTTCAATGGCAAGGAGAGCCGTCAGTTCGATTTGTTGATCGCTTCTCCAAAGACTCCCTGTCCCAAACCACAGACCCTGGCAATCCAACAACCAACACCTTCCTCAAAATATAGCATGCCATCTCAAGCTGCCCTAACACCACCTCCGTCGCCACACGCTCACCTTGCCCTTTATAGTGCTCACCTCTCTTCACTCCGAACAGCGATCAAAAGCCACATTACAGATATCTCAGAAAAGATAAACTCTGTCCACGCCATTCAACTTGCTCACGAAGACGAAAAGCGGCAACGCTTCGCAAATATGCAATCCCGGCACTCATCGTTCATTCCATCACCCACAAAGTCAAAAGGACAAAGAGGCAGCAGGATCAGCCCAGCAAAAGACGCGAGATTGAGAAGCTTTTGGAGTTTGCAGGTTGCGGAGCATAGCGAAATAGCAAGGTCAGAAGGCCTCGGCGGTCAAAAGTCTCGAGAGCAGAAAGAGAGGATCACGAAATTAAGAGCGGAAGGATGGACAACTGTGAGGAAGGAGAACAAAGGCTGGAAAGGAGCTAAATATTATGAAGACCTTCGGACATCTGTGGAAAGAGAACTCTCATGCTACTGAAGGTGAGAAAGTGGTGACATGATGAAAACTTTGGTAATGATTTGACAACGTGGGTAGATACCAAAGGAGAAATTGGATTTGGAAAGCAAGAAATAGCAAAAGTCAGTGTCATAAGCTCCGTAGTTGAGTTCCTAAGGAGTGGTAATGCAGAGTTCTGTGGACGCGAACTATACGTTTTCTCTATCCTCAAATCCTACAGATCCAGCTGAAGGTCACTAAGAAAGAGCTTCACCGTTGCGTCAGTCACAAGTCATGACTCCAATAAGATCTGCGTATATACCTCCCACCTCGTCCTCTCGTCCCTTCTCGTATCTCATTAAAAACCCCTGAGGACAGCACACTTGAAAACATGCCACAACCACATACGTAGCAAACACATCCATTCCACACTCTCCAAACCCGGTAGGTTCCACGCATCAAAAACCAAACCAAACCAACCCACCACCAATCTACGGAAGTATATCGCACGATGGCCCAATGCAGAGCCAAGAAACGACCAACCCCAGAACTATGAATATCCTCAAAAGCAAAGTTTCAAGGACCAAAAGACAACGTGACGGCAACACGCTGGATCACGTCCTGCAAACCACAGTAGATGCTTGACGCTGCTGGGTATTCATTCACGGTCGCAGTAACCACGAGGGCACGAGGTACGACGAGATCGGGAAACGAAGTTTTCGGGAGAAGGAGATGTGATTGTGCTGCGATGGATTCGGGGGAGGTTTGATGGGTAGCAAGTACTCTTGAGAGGAATCGGCAAGCATGGAAGTGAATGTGTATGATTACTGAGTCTGAAAAAGAGAAACGGAAATTTTGCATCGATGCAATTTATTGTTTGTTGCTGATAGAGTGAGCAATGAGCGTTCAGCTCCGTGCTCGTAAAGTAGCTTTGCTTCCAATACTCATACAATCTTATTCCTTCAAGTTCAGGGTCAGCCGCCACGAAGATAAGCGGAGCAAAAGGTCTTCCTCAATGAATGACTACCGCGGCGCCATCAAGGTCCCACGATGTCTTCATCACAACCATGCTTGTTTACCGTACCCTTCGATTCCTAAAAGCCCGATCACTCCAATTGTTCCCCTTCCGCCTTTTCTTCGGCAGAGCTTTCTTGTTCCCATTTCCGTTGACGTTGCTCGCTGCGCTTGTCTTCTCTAGCACAACACTGTTAGCGGTTGCAGTGTCATCGTCCACACCGAGATCTTGCAATTCGTCCTCATCCATATCACTGAGTTCTTCACTAAGATCGCGAAGGACGTCCTTGCCAGTCCATCGCTCTTCATACACGGTTGTGCCTTCTGGATCGAATTGTTCGACGTACCAGGGGATACCGCCTTGGACGAGAGCATTCTGTTGTGGACCCTTAGTGGACATTGGTGGTGTTGGTGGCTGCACTGGTGTTGTGTCTTGTAGCACAGGGTCTGATGGTGGCTCGGCTTCTGGATTTGCAGCATCATTTTTGAGGTGGCCATTCGTTGAGGCTGGAGGCGTGTGCTCGATGAGGCCATTCGTGACGGGTAGCTTTCCTCGAATATTTGTTGTTGCAGTGCCATTGAGTTGAGGTACGCTGGAGTTAGTCTGGTCACCATGACCTTCGATGGATTCCATCGGGATGTCTTGAGGCTCGTCCTTGCCAATTCCAGAGGCATCGGCCATTTCCACATCTTGATCGCCATTGACCTCCGTGGTGTGATTGAGTCTCAGACCTTCAACGAAGGACGGTCGACGAGAGAACAACAAGTCATCCATCTCCTTCATCTGTTGCTCAAAAGGTCTACCGTTCAGCTCCGACTCCTTCAGCATAGCGACTTGCAATACAGGATAAGCAGCTTTGACTATACGCCTTGCCAAAGTCCTTCGGTCTCGCTGCTCAGGATCCTCAATCTGGCCCTGCGGCCTCTCTCGTAGTGCTTGTTCATTTGACAAATCGGATGCATCGAAACCAATATCTCCTTCAAAAATCTTGGCAAAATCGGCGAAGAAAGTATTGACTGAACTGTAGTATCTGTTGGCGATTCTGTCTTGCATCTGAGAAAGTGCTTCCCTATAAACACCTCTAGGGTCAAGCTTGATAGCCTTCTCAACAATCGGTATGAGTAGTGGTGGGACGGGGAAATAGACGGTATCCACAACCTCTCTTAACAGTCGCGCATCCTCCAACTTCTGTCTCTCTCGTTCTTTGATCTGTTCGCAAATGTTTCTGATGCGCTCAAGATCCTTGGCTAGCATTTCTGCGAACTCGATGCGTCGATCTAGACGAGCTCGACCAGCTGCACCTTGTGCTTTGTAGTCTCTGCGTGTAACTTCAAAGGAGCTAAACGTCTCCATTTGCAGTTGTAGTCGCTTGAGTAGTGCTGCTCCTCGTCTTGCTTCCCTCTTCAATGTCCAGTACTTGCACATTTCTTGCACAAATTCCTTCTTCTTGGGCACTGTGAACCTGACTAGGGCTTCTTCGATGGTCTTCGATATCACTTCTGGGATGACTGGAGCACCCGACGGCAGGCGCCAGACACTCTTCGGCTTCTGACCTTTCTTGTTAGTCAATGTTAGCCTTTGAACTCCGCGCTCGTTGGCAGCAGACTCCTGGGCATCGTTGATGGCCAGTGCCGAAGCCTTGCTGTCTGCCCAAATCTGTCCATGGAAATGGTGCTTGAAGTGTTTCACGGCCTTCTCGAACATCCTGTCGGTATTATGCTCAGCCTTCCAATCCTGGGGTGAGTGCTTGTGACAGTAAGCGCGAAGTTGGGATGGATCCATCAGGGTGTTCTGTCCGCCGCCTAACTTCATCTTAAGATATAGCCCGGCTTGGCGTGCACATGTGAGGTGAAAGGGTTCATAACAGCGGCCGTCGCTACACTGGACACTTGCACCCATATCCTGCTTGCAAATGTAACAGCCCAGCTTCCATCTGCTGTTTGGCACTTTCTCCACATCAGTGATCGGCTCCATCAGTGAGGGATTTCCAATGGTCACTTCGGGTATCCACGTTGCACACAACAGGTGAGCCCATTTGGAATTGTTTGTCTGCTTGAATGCACCACCTTCGTTGGGGCAGAAGATGCAGCTCGGTCGAGCATTACCCACCAACTGACATTTTCTACACAACCACTGACCTTCCGGGATGTAGGGTACGCCATAGCATTCTTGATGTACGGCCAGATCGCAGCCGTCACAAAAGACAATGGCATTGGCATTTTCACAGTCACCATCGTCGCATATTGCGCATTTGCTGTCGGGTTCCTCGCCGGGTCCAGGCTCGCCATTAACTGCAGCCGCTGAACTTGAACGAGGTCTCTGGGTTTGCGGTGCCTTCGGATTCGGTTTTGGTATCCGCTTCTCGAGTGCATGCCACTCCTTCTCAATTTTGGTCATCGTAATCTCGAAGATTGCGGGCTTGATAGGTTGGGTGCCTTCATCCGTGCGGGTCTTGTTCAAGGCATCCAGCCACTTCACATCCTGCTCGTCCATGTCATATTCTACCCTTCCCACACCACTGCCGCCAATAGCGGAGTTGCCATCACCATGAACGAGGTCGGGCATCAAATCGAGATCTTCATCAGCGGAGCCTTCCATCTGTCGAATCATATTGTTAGGTCTGATGAACAGCTCACTCTCTTGATAGCCGACATTAGCCATGGTTTGGTTGACGAAATTAGCAGCAGCGTAATCTTTCTGTTCATAGTGCAGAAACGGGTCGAGAATGCGATACGAGGGCTTCGGTAAGGTCAAGCGTTCTCGCGGGTTTGGACCAGGCATAGGCACGAATTTTGGCGCTTCTGGCGTGAGCAGAGACTGCAACATGGACGATTGGGTGCGCTGGGGACGACCCGGTCTTCGTTTTGTGGGCGTTCTCGATCCCGGCGAGGGTAGCATCTCTAACATGACGTCTTCGACCTGTCCGGTGGTCTGCGTTCTGACAAGGCCATCAACCTCTTCCGACGGTACCGCGGCAAAAGTTGACTCGAGATCCAAATCAGGGTGGTATTCCTCCCAACTTCTTTCTTCTCGTGGCTTGTATCCATCGTTGTGGGTTGCAGCGGCAGCGGCGGCGGCAGTGGTATACCTTGGTCGACCAGTTGTACGTGCTGTTCGAGGGCGCGCAGAGTATCTACTCGTGGTATTTGTCCTGCGCCCCGTGGTGTCCTTCCGTCTCGTCCTGGGAGTGCGCCCCTCCCCGTGTGCTCGTGGTGTGACTAGCATGGCCTCAGCCGAGTTGAGATCAACGCGCCTTCCGCCTCCACCACGGCCGCCCGGGATCCATTTGTACGCGGGTTGGGTTTTGCGTGAAGTCGAGGTGCGCAGGCGTTTGGTGGGGGGTTCATCGTCGGAATCAAGGTTGAGATCCGATTGCAGGATTGGCGTGGAGGGAGCGGTGGTCTTCTTCATAGGCGATCGTTGCGGGCGTGTTGCTGCTTGGGCTTGTCGAAGTTGTGCCATATGAAAGTTGGGTGATGTTGGCTGACGCGCTACTGCGTGTGGCCGGGCAGCGAGTGAGACGAGATGGCGATTGGTTCAGCCGTGGTGTAAAGGCATGAAAGCGCATTTGTCGCGCGAGCTATCATGTATAATATGCGATAGCAGTGTGCGCCCTCACTCACTGTTGTTTGCGATTAGCGATGGTCGTTGCGCAAGACACGCTTCCAGTAAAGGCTGGCACTCGTCCTTGCCTGCGGTGCAGTTTAAGGTTGACTAGGAACACTTACGGGAGTAGCGTTGCTTAGATAATCCTTGCTGATCGTGTAGGCCAATCAGCATGGGCCATGGCCTTGAACGCATGGGAGGGCTGCCCATGCAAGCCTACCGTTACGTCTTTTGAACCTGGAACCTGGAGATCTGGCGAGCCCCGGGGATGCATCATGTGTGTAGGCGTGTGAGATTTGCCCGAAGAATTCTACTTTATCATTAATTTGACCTTCACTCTTGCACATTCTGGAACATGAGCATTGTTGTAGAGTAAGTCCACCAACTCAGAACGCTTCTCCGTGCCTACACCTCTCGCTGTCGTCTTGTGATTCTGCACTTCCTTCGTTACAACCAACCAGCATGACCAAGATTACCAACGCTAATGCCGTCGGCAGCCAGCGCAAACGAAACGCCAACCAAGCAAAGCCAAATATAGCTTCGCAGAGTAACCAGCAGTCACAACAAAACAGCAAGAAAGGCAACAAGCCGCAGAACCCAACCCAGAATCAATCCAATGCTGCGAAACCCGCCACCTCCACACCCTCTTCCACACCCATCCCTCCACCTGTGGCGCAGGCAGAAGAGCCACATGTTGCGCTGAAGGGCTTTAATGCGGAAGAGATCGATGCGCTTTTGAAGAGTGGTTACGACGAGAAGGCGTTGATATACAAAGCCGAACAGCCTCCATGGGGACAAAAGCGTACGTTCTCGCCACCACTGCATCATTCATTCGTCGAGGCTGACACATACTAGCAGGTGCAATGTCGAATGGCAAGGACTTCTGGCTTGAACTACGAAAGCAGGTGGCAACACTTCAGAAGGGCGAGAGCACCAACAAAGGTGGCTAAAGAGGGATGCGCAGACTTCCCGGCTTCAAGATTCATTATTGCAGTGACGTTAATAGGCAGGGAACAAAGTGAAGAGCACAGTATAGCACAGCACAGGCGTTCATGAGCATGAGATACCCCAGTGGCGATGCCACACATCAGGCAATAGCAGGATTGCTTTATACACAGAAGGTTCCAGCAAACGCACGGACATTGTAATTGACGACAGAAAATGTATACATTCTCTACCACATCGAGAGCTTCAACCGAGGAGGGTATGATCATGCTATCCACATGCCCTCCCCAACCAACTCCCGCTCACTCATCATGCCTGCCATTGTAGCGTTCGGGTAGACGACGCCAGCAGGCCACGTCCGCCTCAATTGGTACACGGCCACACTCACCCTAGCACCACTATTCATCCCCTTTGTACCCACCTGCACCGTATCCAACAGTTCCTCCGGATAATACACCAACGTAGCACTCCTCTCCCCGCGTTGCGAGAACATTTCCACAATACTCCTATCAACCACAACCTGAAAATCAAGCGAATTCGTAACTACAAAACTAGTTGAAAACCGGCCAGTATTGAACGGATGATCCCAGCCCCTGATGTTGCGACGATCAATCCACTGCGTCGAGTCCGTGGCGACGAGCGTGCCGCCCGTAATGCTTTCCCTGGACTTGCTCGAAGAGATCGTAAAGTTCACTGACGCGCTGCTCGAGAGGACAGTGGTGTTGATGCCTGTGACGTTGACGTCGAGCAAGAACGCGCCGTCCCCGTCCGCGAGGTCTGCGCGGAGGGTACTGTTCCCGAGACTTGTGTTGCCCACGACTGGTGCGCTAGCACGCACCACATCGATGTTATGCGGCAGGCTGACGAGCGTGTATCCTAGCCGCGTCGCGTTTCGCAAGTAATTTGTGCGCGGCAGCGTCATGACGCTCTGCCAGCCCTCCGCCGGGCCTGTCGGAACGTAGTTCGTGTACTGCCAGTTACTCGCCCAACCCACGCTGATCTGCTCCCCTGTCGCGACGTCAATGCCGTAGAAGAACTGACTTGCGTAGTTGTCCTTGCCCCAGTCTGCGATCCTCGCTACCGCGTCAACTGCCTCGAAATGCGTCCCGTTGAACCGCCCGGGGTAATACTGCCCGATACTCCCGCCGAGCGGTGCGCCAGGCTGGACAGATATGTACATCAACCACATCGTTTCGTCTTCGCCTCCGCCACCTCCTTCAACCGGCATTTCTACTAGGTTCGGACATTCCCATTGATTCCCTGTTAGGCCATGCGGGGTGAAATTCGATGCGAATGTCCAAGTGATCGCGTTCGGGGATGTGTAGATACCCACTGTGAACTCGAGTACGTAGGAGACGACCATGACCCAGTGGTGCTCGTACCAGAAGACTTTCGGGTCACGGAAGTTGACATCGCCAGGGATCCGGAGGATCGGGTTGCCGGGATACTTAATGAAGCTCTGCCCGTTATCGTGGCTGTATGCCAGGCCCTGAGTCTGTTCAGTGGGCTGAGCGATGGTGTAGAATGCGATGACGCCGTTGGTCTGATTGGGGAAAAAACCGGATGTGTTGTTCACATCTACCACAGCGCTGCCGCTGAAGATGAACGAGGAGGCGTTGTTGGGCGCAAGAGCAATGGGCTGGTTGGTCCAGTTATACAAGTCTTGCGAAGTGGCATGGCCCCAGTGTTGGGTGCCAGCGATGGTGTCCAACGGGTTGTATTGGTAGTAGAGGTGGTAGGTGCCGGTGGCATCAAGGTACATCCCGTTTGGGTCGTTGATGAAGCCACGGGGAGCAGAGAAGTGCAGTTGGGGACGCCATTTGCCGTCGTAGGAGCCTGTGAAGGCGGTGCCAGCAAGCGTGGTGGATGTTGATGTTGCTGGAGCTACTAATGAGGAGGCCGAGGGCGTTCCAGATGGTTGTGCTGTAGTGAAGGAGGAGGTGAGGCTAGCACCTAGCACGAAAGCGAGTTTGAACCACGTCATGATCAATAGGAAAACGGACAGGCACACGAGGCTTCCCCATCTAAATCTCATGTAGGAGGTGCTTTTTGAAGCTTCTGTAACCGGGCTTCCTGTCGTCTACCTCGACGGAACAAGGTTGCAATTACAATGTACATGACGAGCAGTGGAGGTTGGTATCAATGTAGCTTAAAGTGCAGCTCTCGGACTGTTTTGAGTTTCACAACAACCCTTACCATGTACAAGTTCCTACTGGCTAATGGCGAAGAGTAGGACCGAATAGCTGTGATAGTCATCATCTAACACGAGACGATTCTGCGGGGGAACCACTAGGAAAGGTTGGAAAAGCGCTTGGCATTGCAGATCTAACGACTGCCTTACGGGTACCTGAACGTCGGGTGCCGTGGCAGACACGAGCAGAAGTGCGGCAACGGACCTGTTTCCAAAATATGAAACTGACACGAAGTAACACAGTGACCACAAAAGGAATAGGGTCCAAACTCTCCAAGCGTCACCCATACACAATGCACGAAGACATAGACAAGGTACAACGCAAGAGACCGCCTCCCACTACTCGGTCAAGTTTGGTAATCGCAAACCACAACATCAGCAGCGCCGTTATAACAGTCGAACATGGTAGGAAAATCAAGCGAATGAAGGGAGAATTCATAGTGCTATTTTCCGAAGCAGGATAAATTCTGACGGCTCCTGTCTCGTGACTTTCTCAATCCACCGGCTACTCGTCTGTCGAGCACATCTCTTGGCAAGGTCACTGACCTGATACTTCAGCACATCGTTGTGCATCATTGCTTCTTCACATTTCCAAGGCGTCACTTCATAGACTTGCTCCATTCTCGTATGGCCAAATGCTTCGGCAGATTGCGAGATTGACTGCCAAGACGACCTTCTGCTCCTCATAGAAAACGATAATCGTCTATGCAACCATAGTGCTGGCAGTGGCGCTCTCATACTTCCATGTTGGCTGAAGAACACCGACAGTCTTGTAGTATCGGCTGAGACGGTGGATTCTTGACTCGATGAGAATAAGTCTGAACTTGGAATCTTTATCCTTTCGGTTTCGCTCAAGGTGTTTTCGGACGGCGACAGCCTACCAGCATACGTCAACATTCATTCTCAACCCGACTAGAGTTTATGGTGACATACCTTTTTGATCAACATGTAAAGATCTTCTGGAATTTCAGGTGCGAGACCTAGATCAATCACTCTGTCAGTCACATGGACCAATACAGAGGCATAACTGTAAAATTCGCATAATGCGATAACAGAAGTTGTGTATATGTAGCAAGACTACTCTTGCACTTCCAACTCTTTTTCAACTTGCTTGGGATTGTCGCGTACCATTGGACTTGAGAATTCGAAGAATCTTGTTGCCAGTGACAACCTTGACCTGAGCAACACCGTGGCTGTCTCGTAGGACAACACCGATCTGTGATGGGGTAGCACCCTTTCGGGCAAGTTTGCAGATGTTGTCGACAACGGTCTCAGGAGTAGACTTGAACCATGTCGGAACTGATCGAGAGTACGGGATGGCCGAGGCACTGATACCCTTTCCTTTGCTGTGAAGACGACCCATGGCGGTGGTTTGACGTTATTATCAAGCTGTTGAGGATGTAGGAAGTTTGCGCACGATTTACCAGAACGTGCAGGAAATTCTTCGGCCGCAGTTTCCTTGCAAGGCTTGTGCGAGTGATGCCAAGAAAGCCTTGTGTGTGCCCAGACATCCAAGAGCTTGGGGAAAGTTGACCGAGCCGCTAGCCTCGCCAAGCACTAAAAAGTTCATTGTTTCAAAATATGAATCTTCACTTCATCTCCCCTGCATATTTCATCCGCTTCTCTGCATTCTTCTGCGCCGATGCTGCGTTCTGCAGGAGAAGTCGTGCGCTAAAGTCAACAACCTGACTTGATTTATTTCTTCTTTCCACAGCAATCTTGACTGCATCTGCTTCATCAAGTCCCATCGCAATTTCGAGGTAATGAGGCCCTCAGGTTCTTTCACAATTAGCTGGTCTTGAGCGTTCTCCTGATTCCAACCTTGTGGCTTCGCTAACCCTGCGGCACGCTGTGAGCTTTCAAAAAGGTACGTCAAGTTTTGATCCCTGGCATGCGCCTGCAAGTTTCAGCACCTCAATACTCCTCAACTGATGATAAGTCATATTACTTTTTTTTTCTGGTACCTCTTGTTTTAGCAGGCATTATGCCTCGATGAACTCAATGGACTTCTGATTATTCCTTCGAAAACTGATTACTCCATCTGCTCGCATTGGATCATGAGCTAATGTTCTTGAATAGGGCTGTATCGGCAAACTAGCAGTGTATACGAAATGCTCCGATGGTGATCGTCAAAGTCCACTGCACTATGATGGGACGCTCTAGCGTGTCTGGCGCGCACTTGTAAGGCTTCTGAGGCCGAGCCGCGTTGAGTCAAGCTATAGCGGTTGCTACTTCTAGGTTGGTTGGTGTATTTGAAGTATACCTGGTCACCCTTATGGTGGATCGACGGCATGTTCCTACTTTGAAACGAGATTCTGGCTTCTCGGGGAATGATAAAAATGTGTTTTCTACAGCTCTTGGTTTAATCTAGCTGCATGTGCCGCCGTACGAGACGGTCAAGGTAGAGGTGAGACATGGCGTTGGCATTATTCTTACGTCGTACTAGCCGTAGTATCATGAAATTGCTTGTCGAAAAAGAAAATTCATCCTCCTGAATGTGTTTGCGCTGTGGCATTCGTGCCTTCGCGTGAGCCCTCCATCGCTCCTTCCTCATGATTCTGTTCAGTGTGCTCATGGCTCCATTACAAAAATTAAAAGTCCTGACCTGCAGGACGGTGTTGTGCAGACATAGAAGATTCGGGTTGTGCGCCTGGCCCTGTGTATCGCGCTGTATGCAGACCATCCGTGTTTCGCTTCGAACGCTCACAAAAGACATCACTTTTTTGCCTCCTTCCAACAGTGCCTCCTCTGACTTGCATAATCAAGCTCTGGTGTCGTGAAATCGTAAGCATGTAGTTTTCCTCCTCTGCGTGCCTCTTGCTTGTCGTCAACTCATCATCGTAGAAGTCCTCCTGCATGCCCACGTTTTCCTGCCCGTTTCATGTCGGATAATCTAACTCCGTCTGTCCTTGTTCTAATGTGTCGCTTTCTTGCTGAGTGCGCCGACTTAAAGACGAACCCACGCTCCCTCGATCTCGATGACCTGGAAAGAGTCGATCAGAAGGACTCTCTGCCGCGCTCAGTATCGACTCCTGTTCGTGTTCCGGTCCAAGCTCGATCTGTTGTGTCTCAGTGCCAGCGCTGACTCCAGCTGGTGGTGATTCCCCTCGATCTTGCCTTCTCGCCCTACGCTTGCCACTCGAACTTCTTTCAGTGGGCTCTGCTATACGGGTCGTTGGCGTCTGTAATAGTGGTGTTGATGCTTCTTCATTTTTCATGTCCCGAGCCTCTGGCCCTTCTGATGGTCGAGGCCTCTTTGTCGGCCTCTTCTTTGGTTGGTAGACTTTGCCCTCCGCTGCTAGTTTCGCGGTTCGCTCAGCCACTGCCTCTTTATTAGGGCGTCCTCGCTTCCTGGTCATAGGTTGTCCTGAGATTGGCTCCGGAAATGGTCCGCGCAAATATGTAGGCGATTCACCATTCGTCACAGGAGGATTCGGCGATTCCGTTGTTCGAATCATAGGCCTAGGTTGGATGTGTTGCATGTGACGTTGAGTCGCAGAGTGGGGGTCCTGCGCGGACACAGATCTGGTCGGTGCAAGGTTTGGCGCAATAGTCACGTACGTAGCAGGAGGGTATGGTCGCATTGATCCGGATTGTAATGGAAAGCTCCGTCGCATCTCCTCAAAGGCTATTTGACAGGAGTGAAGAGATCGCCCTATCAGAGTCAGTAAATCTATACTACGGCGTGCGCATCGCCGGCAGTGCAAGCGTATAGTGCATACCCCTCGGGAGAGCCATATCCGACCATCTTGGTTCACGCTGTAAATCTGACACTACACAATTGAAGAGGTACAAGGGCAAGTCGGGCACCAGACTCTGAAGCACATTTACAAGCAAGTCGACCTGGGGTGTAGGTATCAGCATAAGGTCCTTAAGAGTGAATTCAGAGGTGTCGTCGGACATACCTTTTCAGCGACCGAGAATGGTTCATTTGGTGAGTAGGCAGACATGGACAGCATGCGCCAGGAACCAACTTCGGTAGACACGGTGCTGTTCTGCGGAGAGTCGACGCCGAATGCGCTTGCGAAAGGTATGGTGGGTGATTCATTAGCTGAATTAATGGATCAGTATTCTAGAAAACATGGAAAAACAGTCGTTGAAACAGAAAGGCGCAAGTCGTTGAGGAATGACAGGCGAGGAAAGAGCAAAAGAGTCAGATGAGCATGCCAGCCAATGCGAGACCTTGAAACCTCTTAACAAAAACGAGGCATTCGGATCAAGCTAAAGTCTTAAAGCTTAGGTCGCTGATAGGGGCGCCTTGCCGCAAGTACTGAGAAAGAATATCAGATGGTAAATTCTCAGCTCGCCGGCCAGTGGAGCATAATTTTTGAGGTGGAAGTTCTGGAGGACAGAGAGAAAGTTGGAATCAATCTCTCGTATACCGGGGAGGAATTCTCGAAACTGCGCTCCCTCTGCTGGGTAAGATTGCAAGCTGCATCATCGTACAGCAGGTGATTTGTAGCGTGCATGAAGTCGTCCGAGGGTGGTGGAAGTGAGCGAAACAAGCGTGGGCAGTTTAACGTACTCTTCTGCATCGTTTGCTCGCTTTCAGTTTAGACTGTATGCAGCCATGTACCCTAAACGCATGGGCACTTCCCCACCAACTCTCGCACAATTTCGTCAAGAATCGAGCTGCTCGTTTTGCAGCCAGCATGCGAGAGTTTAGTCGAGTATGAGATGAATCGACCATTATAAGGATTCTAAATACCTCCAATAGCTGATTCGTATAGACTGTAGTTCCGGCGATGCTCCATCGAAGTTGCCGGAAGCGGTATCATTGGACGCCCCGGTGAAGTGGTGTCTTCCCCTCCCCTCAAATCAGAGCGCAGTGCTGGTCGAAGCATCTTGTGATCATGCAACGAGCCGTCTTTGTCACCACCACCATCACAAGGGAAGATCCTCATTAATAGAAGAAATTGTATAGCGATACACGTTTCAGCCCTATAGAGACGACACTGTTAGCAAATTCATAGAAGTTTTTTTCGTGCAATCACCACACGATGTCGTCCATTCCGACGACATGAAACAATGCATCGCACGAGCTCTTCGAGAGCAAATGAACGAAGAAAACGACTGCGGTTTCGTGAGAAGGCCATCACCCAAGAAGACGCTTTCCAAAACCCCATCATTTTGAGCATGCTGCGATTATATGTTCTTGCTGACCGCCAGTTGTATGAACATTATCCGCCAAAAGCACGCCAAAGCATATCAGCATCATTGGGCATGTGTGCAGCTGCCACGTTGCTCACGTCTACGGGGCTAAAGGTGCTAAGCTCGCCTCTATACAGTGTCTCATACACAGCGAGTCCATCCACTGGTCAACATACAAGAGAACCCTTCTTAACGTCAGCGGTTCGGGCTGTCCCGTTTCGCTATGTTCTGCTGTTGGATCGAAATTTGGAAGTGAGGCAGGCTCCATCACGATGCAGATGGATTGGGCACACACACAAATTGTATTGTATAGCAAGACAACATCAAGTTCATGAAATAAAAAATGAGATGACATGAAGATTTATCGCATTTTCATGTATGACTTCGTAGCCAGTCCGCCTCTTGACACTCTTCAAAGCCAACGAGATATCCCCACTGACACCACAATCCAGATCAAGAAACACATCATATCATTGCTGCTGTAGGTCTAAATGTCTGCGAATCTCTGAACCCATCCTAGGCTGTCGTCAAGGGCCGTAGCGACAAGCGTATCTCCAGGTGTTACCATGGGTAGGCAGCAGAAGGTCCTGTTTCTGCCGTACTCAACCCTAGCATTTCTCGACGACAGAAAGGAAAAGGATCGTCCCTGATTAAGGTTGCGCCGTTGCGGCACTCATGACAGTATTCGTAGTATAGAGAAAATCCTGTTTCCCGGGTTCAGGGAACTGGACAGGAAGGAAAGCAGCAGGAGAGCAGCAATGCCAAACAGTTATGCAACCATGGCCGCCAAGGTGCTTTCGATGCTCTTGCAGCAGCATTGCGTCAATGAAGCAGCCGCCCAGAATAAAGCGCGACACGCTTAACGTGGCTTGTTGTAGCAGCCCGCTTTGCTTCAAAACTTGAACATTAATTGTTGACTTTTGCCGAAACAGAATCAACCATGGCTCAACCACTCTATCCAAATCCGACATTGCAAGCGAAGATTGGCTCATCTACTACAGAGGTCAACTTGAGAGACTGGCTGAATACGAGATTGGCTCCCTTCTTGAAGCGAGCAATTACAGAATCTCTAGATTCAGAGTATGCACCTTCCGTTTTTTCATTTCCTCGTCCTTGTAGAGTTGTTCGTTCTGGACTGACTCGTTATTCTAGGGCTCAGTATCCGCTTCAATGGCTCGGTGAGCATCTCATTCAGCAATCAATTCTGTTCGAAGGAAATCCAGACTCTACGAGCATCAAGGAAAGATTCCTCTACAACCATGACAATGCGACAAAGTCTGGCCAAGGGCAAGGGTCAGGAGATGTGCCAGTACAGAGTTCAGGCAATACAGTAGCACAAAACACGCTTGATCAGTCGCAAGGGACACCAGCACCTATTGATCAACAAACACCGCAAGCAACCACGCAAAATGAAGTCTCAGCTCAGCCAGTCGCAGGCGACGAAAGTGTGACCTCACCTGACATGACACCGGGACATAGCTCTGCGATTGGTGTTAACGGCACAGCGCAAGCCGAGCAGGCTCTCCAGGCACCATCGACACAGGACGCTGAGATGTCAAATGCTCCGTAAACAGTCAAAAATGGTAGCATAAATACTTAAGAGGCCTTGTTTGTATTGGCTTGCAAAAGACACACCCCCTCAAGAACAAACGTTGAAGCTGTTGGAGCTGAAGAATCAATTGGATTAAAAGACCATGTTTGGCTGCATCCAGCCTCCAACACCAAGGATACCACCATCAGCAGCAGTTGGATCCATGCTCCATTTCCTCAACGCGCCGATATCAAGTCCACTCTGAAAACCAGCCTCATACATTTCCACTCCACACCATGCAATCATAGCAGCGTTATCGGTACACAGCCAAGGAGGGGGAAACAGAAGCTGAACATGCTCAAATCCTCGAACATTAAGCATAGCACGCAAGAAATACCTCAAGAAATCATTTGCTGCGACGCCTCCACTCACAACCAGCGTCGAAATATTGTGGCGAGCGATCCGCAGGTTTTCAAGGGCGATAATGGTTCGGCTGGCCAGATGCTCGAATGCTATCCCGAGCGCAGTCCGTGCGAAGAGCAAGCGTTCCTCGACACTCATACGACTGTCAGCAGGTCCTGCTCGCACCTTAAAAGTTCTCTCAATGCTGGTAGCGATACTAGTAAAACTGAAGGCCATGTCTCGAGTGTCAGCCAAAGGAGCTTGCACCTGCCAACCAAATCGGTTATCCGGCTTGTTAATTTCGTCTTTCCTTTTCATTGGTACTGGCCACATGTCGTACTGTGTAGCGGCGGCGAAGGCAAAATCTGAAAGGTATTTGGCATATGCAGTATCTTTCATCTTAGACTTAATGTTCTCGGGAAGGATCATCCGTCCACATTTGTCGAGCGCATCCCCGATTGCCACGTCTCGTGTTGTGGCCAAGATCTGGTGATCGACAAGTCCTTTAGAATGCAAAAGCATCGTGTGGCCACCGCTCACTAAAAGCGTTAGAAGCGGGAATTCTGGCTTCAATTCGCTCGCTTCGACTAAGCTTGACGCATTTACAGCCTTGGGTATTGAAATCTGATAGTCCTCAACCCTTTGTCCTCGTTCCAACGCATCCACCAGCCTGGGCGTCAGCGCATGAGCCTGCATGTGATGCACACCCACCAATGGGACCTGCCATGCTGCCGAAAGACCCTTTGCTGTGTTCAATCCGCAAGCTAAGTTGCTTCGCATACCAGGACCTCGTGTGACAGACACAAAGTCTGGAAGGCGCTTCAATGTGCCATCATTGTGCTGAATCACTCGTGACTTGCTTCGCACATTTTCCAACCCTGCATCTGCATTTGGAAGGAATCCGACGGCTTTCGAGACCAGCTTCGACAAATTTGCCTGGTGACTCTCGAGTGCCTCGATTGGATGAATACCACCTAGCCCTGTGTTGCGAGCCGTGGTTTTCTCATTAAAGAGGAGTCTGGCACTGATGGCCTCGCGTTTATCAACAGAGTCACCATTTCCAGACCTATGTGCTGGCTCAGTAGATGATTTTTCGAGGATTGCAACGGCCGTGTCATCGCACGATGTCTCTATGGCAAGTGTAAGGAGATTGCACTTCTGTTGCCACCATGACCGGCATTGTAGCTTCGGAGCATTCGATCGGGCAAAGCGGCTCAATTTTGTGCCCGCATAAAGCATAGATAGAGTCTTGTCTCAATGGCTCGAAAGGCGGAAGATGAATGATGCTACACTGATGATGGCTTGGAAACTCCTGAGATCAGCATTGCGTCCGGAACATCTTCGGCGACTAAGAAGCTAGGATTGCGTATTGGCGAATGCTTTCCCCACTACATGATTTATTACAGTGCTTCAGAACCGCTTGAGGTGTGAGTCTTACACGATAGTAAACGATAGTATTGGAGACTCTCATCATGTGCTCGAGATTGACAGGCTGTTCGATTAACGCAAAGTACATGATCTCGCTGCCGTCCTGTCGGCTCCACAGTGTGAAGGCAAAATGCTGACCTATTGGCGTGCTTCCATCATCTGGGATTATCCACAAGCAAGCAAAAACAGTTGGTTACATTTAAAGCGTAACCGTGGATACGTCTCGAGCTATGGCTTGCCGCTATGAATTGTTTCGGTGATGCTTTGATTTTTCAGCCACCAATATAAGACGGTGTGGCATCGACATGGTGTGACCCAATTTAGTTTCATCCACTGGGACGAAACTTTTCTTGGGTGAAGCCACAACTATGTCTGAGATCAAGCAGACTAACCCGAGTCATGAACTCAACCTCCTAATTAGCGGAGCAGGTGTCGCCGGCTTGACAGCAGCACATTTTCTTCTTCGTGCCGGCCACAAAGTCACAATCATCGAGCATGCTCAAACCATCCGCGCGAGCGGACAGAATGTCGATGTTCGCGGTCATGCTCTTACAATTTTGAAGCAGATGACTGCACTGAGCTTCGACGCGTATGCAGCTGTCCAGGCTAAGATCACGAAAGAGAAAGGTTTAAGGTTCGTGGATGCAAACGATGCGGTTTGGGCGGAGTTTCCGGTTGATGATGGCACGTCGTTCACGGGGGAGATCGAGATCATGAGAGGAGACTTGGCGAATGTGTTATGTGACAGTATCAAAGATTCGCCAGGTTTAGAAATGCTTTTCGAGAGGAGGATAACAGGTATTGAAGAGACAGGCAATGGTGTCAAAGTGAGGATGGATGATGAGTCTGTGAAAGAGGCCGACCTTTTGATTGTTGCGGAAGGAATTGGGAGCGCCACAAGAACGATTCTGTTTGGAGATGGTGCGAATGATGTTGTTAAGCCACTTGGACAATGGAGTTGTTGGTTCTCAATACCGTACGAAGAGACGGACAGTGAGTGGGCACGATGGTATAATGCAACCAAAGGACGGATGATATTGATCAGACCAGACCGGCAGAATGGAGGTTTGACACGGGTTAGTCTATGGACCATGACGCGAGACTTTGAGGTAGAAAAGACGTTGAATAGCCTGGTCAGAGCAGGACCGGCGGAACAGAAGCAGTACTGGAGCAAGCTGTTTCATGGTGCAGGTTGGGAAGCGCCGAGGGTACTTCAGGCAATGGAAAAGGCTCCTGATTTTTACATGCAGAAAGTCGCGCAGGTGAAGATCGATACGTGGTCAAAAGGTCCAGCCGTTCTGGTGGGCGATGCTGCTTGTTGTCCGAGTCCGATCTCCGGCATGGGCGTCACGAATGCCATGGTAGGAGCATACGTGCTTGCTGGGGAGATCAATCGCAGTCCTGGGGATTTCTCAGTAGCCTTGAAGGCATATGAGGATAAGATGAGACCGTTCGTGAAGATTGCTCAGCAGCTAGCGCCGGGTACACCAGGCGCGGCGAATCCGGAAGGTGCTTGGGGAATATGGGCGTTGCATTGCTTCTTGGGTCTGATTGCTTGGATAAAGTTATACAAGCTACTTGGATCAAGTGTCAATCCACCATCACAGGCAATGCAATTGCCCAACTACGGATCTCAAATTGTGACCTGATCCTAAAATTCACTTTATGGGCATAGGCATGATTCGTGGCCAAAGGCGCTCATCTTTGCCTCCTTGTGAGTCGGCCTATCCTGAAAATTATGCTTAACGTAGATCAAGCTGTATATGTGCAATATTTGGTTAAGCCATGGCAGCATATACGCTTATGGGGCTTCTCTTCATGTCTACTTGAAGCTGGTGTTTCGTTCCGAGATAGGACTTCTCATTCACTAATCATTTTGGCATGTGTTGGGAAGTCGGACACGAAAAAGGTAGACAAATCGAGATATGGGTCAAGTGCCATAGAGGATGAGCTTCGAGCATAATCGCATATCTGCCATTGAACTAAGTCCAGGAAGTAACGAGTCCTATTCAGAATCCATCTAGTTTCATCGTGAATATCTATTTCACTACAATACTTTTGTAAACTTTGTATGTAATCGTATCTACCGACTCCTGGATATGAGGGGTTAGGGTTGAAGCTTGCTGCTTCGGATACCCTTTCATACTAGCGGTGCGGTTTCGTTATCCATTGTTGTTTCTACCACTCTTTGTCTGTGTATCGTCCTATCACGCATATGTATGGCATTGCACGCGTCGTATCGTGCCAGGACTGAGAGTAATTTCATTTTTTGGTGTCAGGGTCGCTTGTGATAGCCCTTATCATACGCGTTAATCATTCTAGCACGAGTGCCTCTGGCGCGTTCACTAGCTGCTCGAATACTTTTACCAGATCCTTCATCAAATCTTCGCCGAACGTCCTCCATGCTGCGAACGTAACGATCTCCAAAATCATTTCATCTTTGCCAGCGAAAGCCTGAATCTTCCACTCGCGCAACGGCTCAAGATGCGGGTAATATGTATCCACCTGGCAGCTCACGCCGTCACCAAATGACAATTCGTCAGTGCTAGCTACAGCTTGATGAACGACTGAGTCGAACCAATTGGTTGTTGTTGGCCAGTCAGTACATTGTTCCACGATTTCAGCCAAGCCCATGCTTTCGTGTTGGCTGCTCGCTATGTGCTGTTCTTGGACCGCATGAAGCACATCATGACCGGTCCATTTGGGTTGAAACTTCAGACGAAATGGAATGTATTGCCAGCATGGACCGATGACTGCATCACTACCAGGGAAGCTACCATTTCGGCCGCTTGCAACCTCGCCAAAGACGATGTCACGTGTGGAGAGACGCCGAGCGAGACAGATTGCCCATGCTGCGGTTGGAAACGTGGCCAGAGTGACATTCATTGGCCTCTTCTTGATATCGAGCGTGCGAAAGATTGAAGTTAACTCTGATGTTCTCAGAGAAGACTCCAGCGCATCGAGCTTCTGGCCCTCAGGACCAGGAAGCACACTCATTACACTACCTTCAAGCAGTTTACGCCAGTAAGGCACGGCATTTGGAATATCGACTTTGATCGTGTCGTCAACATATCGAGAGAACGGCTGCGTTTTTTTCGAGATGTCATTTTCACCAAACTTGCCGGCATAGAGCTCACTCAAGTTCTGCAACATCACGGGAAGACACAATTCATCATACTGTGCATGTGAGAGGCGAAATATGAGGCAGCATTCGCGAGCCTTCGAATTCTGAACGAAGGTGAAGTTGACAAAAGGCGAGCCATACGGCATGACTGTCTGAATATCAAGGTCGCATAGTGCTCTGGAAAATGATTTCAAGTCGGTGTCGATGTCAAACCGATCAACTCCAATATCAATATCTCTGATGACCACGCCAAGGGTCTTTTTGTTGAACTGCACGAATACGGTCCGCAAAATCTCATGCAAAGCGACCAGCTGTTGGCAACTTCTCAACAAACGGTCCTGATCGATATCGACATCTTTGAAGAAGAAGGAATCATATCTGACAGAGTAACGTGGTAGATCGATAGTTCCTGTCACAGCGACTTCCTGCAAGGGCCTCACTGGGTACACGCACTCCACGCGCCACTCTGGGTTTGCTAGTAGGACCTGGACTCCCTCTTTGCCTTCGATTCTGGGTATCGAAGTTTCACTAGCCTGAGCCCCACATGAGTTAGCGATATCATTGGTTGCTGAAGGTATTTTGTCTACAGGAGTCAATGCTCTGGCCATGTTTGCGAGGTGTCTGTGTTGAAAGATTTGTGCAACAGTCAGTCTGTACTCAGCTTGGCGCAGCTCAGAGACAAGCTTCATGGCACCGATCGAATCACCGCCAAGGTCGAAAAAGCCGGATTTGCTATTGATGACACCATCTGTTCCATCTATCTTCAGGATGCTACGCCAGAGCTGGGCAAGCAGTTTCTCACGTGATGAAAGGCTTTCATCTAAGGCGTTCTTATCATTCAGGTCTGCGCTATGGTTCAGTGCAGTGCCACTTCTCAGGGCTGAGTCAGTATTTGGGTTGTCGTTCAAGATCCTGGCGCTCTTTGTGTGTCTGGTTTGTGCGTTCACAAGAGAGAACGCATCCTCAAGCAACTGTTCAGGATTTGCAGACAGTGCTTGCACAGCCATGTCAAAGTCTGCCAGCAGCTTGTCCATGGCATCTTCAGAAATGCATCTTGAGTCGAAGCTTGCCATTGTCAGGAACCCGTTCTTCTCTAACGTGCAGACCAGCATCAATGCGTAAGAGTTGAACTTTAGGGCTTCTTGTGCAGCCTCAGTATCACCGGCAGGCACTAATCCATTTGCCGGCCCCTCTGCAATTCTATTGCTTTCATCGTCATCTACGCATGGGTGTAGCACAATGCCAGTTCTCAAATCACAGGCTTGACGTACATCAGCACTTAGCAGCCTGATGTTCTGCAGCCCAAAATGCTCGTGTGGCATCCTTGTCACAGTTTGATCATGTATGTGGTCTAGATATTCCGAAACCTTTATTCCACGCTTCACCATAATGCGCATGGGCACTGTTGTGATTAGCGGACCTTCGATTTCTTCAATGCCTGGGACATCGGCGTTTCGACCTGTCAGGGTTTCACCAAAAACAATATCGTTTTGACCAGAATGTCGGGCTGCGGCCAAAGCCCAAGCGCCTCTAATGATTGTGGCTAGTGTGTTGTTCGAGTTCGAGGCATTTCTGACATTGACATACCGTTCCTGCAACGAGTCTGCTTGCGTCTGGTAGCCTTTGTACGGTAGACTCGGGCACTGCTGGTCACTTGCTTCGTGAAGCAGAGCACGCCAATATGATTCCGATACCGCTCCGTCTGTACTCTGAAGGTGCTTGACGAAGGCTTTAAAGTCTGCAGATCGAGTCGTCTCCAGCCCCTGATAGGCTTTGTTGACTCGATCTACAATCAATGGCATGGACCAGCCATCATACAGCGCATGATGCATTGTCAGAACGAAATCAACGCCTGCAGACTCATTTTCTTGCACCAGTGCGAAGCGACAAAGCGATTTGCCCAGCTCTACCGGTTCATCGCGGTCTTGTACCAAGTACTTTTGCAGGTCATTAGAGCTTTGCCAGGCGAGATTCCGCTGGAGTACAACTTGCAGAAGACCGTAACGAGGAACATGGACGATTCGAGTCCGTAGGATTGGGCAGTCTCGAGCAGCTGTGTCAAAAGCTGCGCGAAGCTTTTCGGCAGCATTTGTGTCTTGCAAATGAAGTACTCTCTGGGCGACGTATGCCTCCTCCGCTTTCGAGGATAGTGCCATTAAACCTTCTTGCAGCGGAGTACATGGATATACATCTTCGATCTCGGCTTTTGGAACATCGCAGAGGCTTGCGACCTGAAGAAGGATATCTTGCTCTTTCCATCCAGACTTGAGCAATGAGAACACAGGCACTTTTGGTTGATTTATGAAGCGTCTTTGCCCAATATTTTTCGCCATATCACTTAGTCTTGGATTAGCGAAGATTGTTCCGATTGATAAGGATATTCCTTTCTTTCGAGCAAGCGCTACAAGTCGCATGGCTTTCAAAGAGTCTCCACCGAGAGCGAAGAAGTTGTCGTCTGCACGTATTGCCGCGCCGTCACATAACAGCTGCGCCCATATATTTGCGATTATCTGCTCGTCCCCAGACAAGCCCCTTGATGTGTGCTGCGCCTCTAATGGAGCTCTCCATGACGACAATTGCTGTCTCGACAGTGAAGCACCCAGAGCTCGAAGTTGTTTTCGATCAGTCTTCCCGGACACCATGGTTGGAATTCGCGGTACCGCGATGTATGTTGCAGGTACCATATACTTGGGTACGTCACCTTTCAGCTTCTCCTCTAGGTTATGTAGAAGGGCTTGGAAGTCGTTGGTGAAAGAATGATTATCGCCGTTCAATTCTCCTTGCTCTGGACTATTCTCTGCAATGAATGCCGCTAAAACAGGATCTCCAACCCCACCCGGATTGATGATCTCTGCTGCAACCGCTGTCTTTGATGGCAGATGCTGTCTAAGGTGGTGTTCTACCTCTTCTAGCTCCACTCTTTGGCCTCGGATCTTGACTTGCTGATCTTTTCGACCAACGAACACAACCGAGCCGCTTCCGTCGGGATCGTACTTGACTAGATCACCAGTTTTGTACAGTCTGCCGCAACGGCCAGTGGGACCTTGTATCAGCCACGGAGGATTCTCTATAAATGCAGCTGAGGTTTTGTCTGGCTCGTTGAGATAGCCATCTCCGACAATTGGTCCCTCAACGAGAAGCTCACCTGCGGCTCCGACTGGGCTAAGGTGGTTATGGTTTTCTGGATCAACAACCCAAAGCAAACCACCACAACCGCGACCAAGGCTAGTATAGCTCTTGCCATGACCGACATTATTGTTGAAAGCACAGCCAACGGTGCATTCTGAGGGACCATAAGCAATCACGACTTGAGTCTGCTTGTTCCAGTTTGATGCGTCACGGGCAGGAATCGCTTCGCCTCCCAAGCCGAGGACGTCCAGTGACGGGATTACATCTGCATCAAAGACACGCGCAATACTTGGGGTTGTGTGAACCATATTTACGTTCATTTCGCGAATTGCACCACTTAGGTTGTTCACTCGTGCGTCTTCCGATGGCACACAGATACAACCACCAGTTGCGAGCGTGCAGAGCATGCAGTCAATGCTCACATCGAAGGCGTAAGATGCAAAATCCAGCACTCTTGTATTTTCCCGATAGCCTACAATCTTCGCTCTTGGTATGGCACCGCTTGTATAGTTGGAGTGCGATATCATCACGCCTTTCGGTTTTCCTGTGCTGCCAGATGTGAAGATAATATACATCAAGGCACTGCCTGGAACGGGTGGCAGCACAGTCTCCGACTCATTTTCGAGCTCTTGAAGAAGACTAGACCCAACTGCAAGCACCTCAGCTTGCGGGCAGATCTTCTGGCCCAGCTCATGATGCTTCTCGGACGTCAAAATAATACTGGCCTTAACTTCTTCTGCAATGGCCCGTAATCGAGTCTCCGGCTGGCTTGGATCTGTGAGCACAAATGCACCACCAGCCTTCATCACAGCCATGACAGCGATTACTGTCCACGCCGACTTCTCAAAACAAAGCGGCACGGCTTTGCCTATATCAATACCCATCCGACGTAGTCGGTGACTCAAGCACGTCGACATCCTGTTAATCTCTCCGTAAGTAAACCGGCCATCCCAGGATACGACAGCCCAAGCTTGAGGATGTGATTGAGCTTTTTCGACGAAATATTCGTGCAAGCCACGATTTATCGACTCTGGCAAAGTTCTGTTCCAATCCCAGATTTGAGCGAGTTCGTGCGCTTGCACAAGTTTCGTCCGCGACAATGGTGCCTGTGGTTCGGTCTTGATCAAGCCGAAGATGTCTTGGAGAGCGTCGGTTAGGACTTGCGTCATTTGTGGTGTATTTTCAGGTGGACACTGCTGTAAAATGAATTGCACTGTGTTGTCGATGAAGCAGGCTTTGACGACGAATAAAACTATCATGCCACCACGTTCATCAGCAAGACCAGCCTTCAAAATCACAGCTTCGAATTTTTCAGAATCGAGATTCCTGTCTTCACCCTGTTCGGGCGTCATCAGTCCGTCAATCCTTCGAAGGCCTTCGTTCAAGTTCTCGTTGATGTCGAATTTGACATCAGACAAGCGCAGATTCAGCCATTTTTCTGCTCCTTCAAGACTGCATGCCACAAGAAGCTCTTCATCAGCGTAGCCTAGGCTGCCTCTTTTCAAGAATAGCACCCATGCTAAAAGCACTTGATTGACAGGCCATGGTTTGTACGGATTCAGACCACCATGATTGATACCATGTCCTTGCTTAGACACCGCCTTGGTGCCATCTGGACGGGCTGCTGCGTCGTCCCCAATTGGCAGCGCGTTGTCGCAAATCTGCTCAGCTTCGCCAAATTTGGGTAATGAAGTCTCCGGGACTTCATGCAGTATTGACCCCATCCGGAATAACAGAAGGAAGAGTAGGAGAAAAATATTCTGGGAAGAGGCGGAGATCAGAGGCAGCATTTATGCAAACACTTAGTACTCATCTGGTTTCGATTCAATCTCTGAAGTCGCATGTGCTGGCTGCAACGACCTTGCTATCGGCTTCACTACGCCAGCAACATTCAAGTCTCTATCTGTCACTTCATTCACTGTGTAGCAACTCACGTGCTATCTACAGGTTTCGTGTCGGTTCATCTTTCCATGCCTCCCTAGTATGTACCAAACAAACGCCACTGTCGCAATACGGCTTCAGGACCATCCCTTGCCAACAGCTCTGCGAACCTGGCTTCGGAGAAACTTGCCTCGAACAGTAGATTATCAGATCATCAGTCGTAAATTCTCACACCCTGCAGCATAATCCATCAACTGTCCCGCTTGTTTGCCTGGATGTCAGAGCTAGTTGTAATGACAGAAAGACCTCTGTGTGGAGTTGCTGCACTGCATAGCTGTGGTCTTACGACATTGGTAGCTTGGCACAACAACATGAGTGGCCGGAGATCAGAAAATTCGATCAGATAAGATCCGCTCCTGAAACTTTGTCTCCACAGATCGCCGAGTGCTCGTCAACGTGCAGTCACCTGTGCTGATCAGCGAGTTCGGTGCTTGTCAGGAAGGACACTGTAGAACCTCGCGTTTGCACCCACTTTGACGCATGCAACGTCACTCCTCTTTGTTTTCCTAATTCTTACCTTGCAAAAGCGATCACCATCTACCAGGAAAATACAAGCGATAACCGTCAACTGATTCCGATGTCGGAATCAGCTAATGAACCACTGTTTTTGTTTCTGATTTGTCTTTGCTAACTGTGAAGTTACGTGATGCCATCCAGCAGATTCTGCGAACCACGTGAGCTTGCGTAAGGCTGCAATCTAATTGAACCGAGCTATAGGAGGTCGCAAGGCCTACCAGAAGGTCTGTACAGAAGCTATCGTCGAGTTCACAACCTTCAAGGACCAAGAAGCTATCAAATTTGGTCGAAATGGCTCGTCATGAAGAAAATTCGATTGCAGTATCTGGTGAGAAACCTTACAGAATCTTGGTCGTTGGCGGCTGTTATGCTGGCCTAGCAGCAGCAACAAATCTTCTCGACCTTTGCTATGGCAGGGCTCCACGATTCACACCAGCACAATCAACGCCAACTCATCGACTTCCAATTGAAGTGACAATCGTGGATGAGCGCGATGGCTTTTGTAGGTTTATATAGCCCTCTCCTCTGCCCGACGTTCTGACTGACCTTTGTCGCGTGCAATCAGACCATGTGATTGGATCACCATTGGCTTTGGCAGATGAGGACTATGCCTCGAAGGCATGGGTGCGCTTTAAAAACGTGCCCGGCTTGCAACATCCGGCTATCAAGTTTGTGCATGGTAGCGTGTCGAAGGTTGACACGAAATCCATGAAAGCAAGCATTATACCTCATGGGAAAAGTACCCCTTTCCAACATGAGTATGACTATTTGGTGGCTGCGTCGGGGTTAAGGCGGGCATGGCCTGTTGTTCCCCAGGGATTGAGCAGAATCAGATATTTGGCGGAGGCACAAGGTCATATTGACGCTGTTCAAGGTGCACAGCATGGTGTTGTCGTTGTCGGTGGAGGTAAAAAGCTATTTACTAGCCCGTGAAGCAACAACTAACTTATAACAGGCGCTGTTGGCATCGAAATGGCAGCAGAATTGAAACTGGTTGAGCCTTCTCAAAAAGTGATATTGATTCATTCAAGAGAGAAGCTCCTCTCCTCCGAGCCACTACCAGACGACTTCAAAGACGAGACTCTCGCACTCCTTCGTAGTGTCGGCGTCGAAGTTATCACCGGCCAAAGAGTCCAGAAGATCTCCGAACCAGACTCCAACAACACCATCACACTCACCCTCTCCAACGACACCACCCTGACAACAGGCCACGTCATAAACGCCGTCTCACGCTCCATCCCAACAACATCCTACCTCCCACCCGAAACACTTGACCCAGATGGCCACGTCCTCATCTCACCCACCCTCAACTTCTTACAAACCTTGACTCCGAATTTCCGCCACCACTTCGCAGCAGGCGACATCGCCGCATGGTCAGGCATCAAGCGCTGCGGCGCAGCTATGCACATGGGTCACTATGCCGCGCAGAACATTTACCAGCATATTCTCTCCACAAGGATTGAAGGTTATGAGCCTGAGTACAAGATGATCTCCGAGCACCCGCCTATGATCGGGTTGGCCTTAGGATCGACCGCTATTTCGTGTTCGCCGAGCGAGGGCATCAAGCAGGGTGAGGAGGTGCTGAAGTACATGTTTGGCGATGACCTCGGCTTTTCAATATGTTGGAACTACATGAGGCTAGGAGAAAAGCCGCAGATGGAGGAGGTAGATCTGGCTGTCATTGAGGGTGTATCGGACTTACACTTGGAAGAGCATGGGACTAGAGAACGGTCTTCGTCGTCCACAAGCCCAGACATGTCTCCTCGGACCCCGGTGGACACCACAGTTGATCCTTTCGCTAAGCAAGAGGTGCAGTACAAACTTAGTCCAGTGACTGTGAAGATCGAACCGGTTGCGGGCTAGTGGTGACCCAATGCAGAGTCATCTAGCATTCAAGACGTATATAAAAGAAATTCCAGGGCAGATTAGCACATCTTGAATTCGAAGTTATATTTACTCTAACAACATCTTTGGTAAGAATGCCATATGCTTATTTAGGTTCATGCAAATAGTTCACAACTTGCCTCCTTCTCTTCTTGCAATGATCTTCTCCGCGAGTTTAGCCATTTCGAATTTCCTTACTTTGCCACTTCCAGTCAGCGGTATTTCCGCTGGCACACCATCCTCTCCAAGCCAGAAGACATATGCCGGTGCTTTATGTCGCCCGAGTCTCTCCCGCACCCACTGGCGGATTGCATCGTCTGTCAGCGGTTGGGTGGCTGCAGATGACTTGAGGATATTCTGGGCCAAGTTAGCATGGTCTCCGAGCTCGATGGCGCGGCTGATGGCAGATGCAGGATCATTCGCCGTTGCTCGTAGCACCTCACTGGTGATGGTGTCAGTGTCTCCATTTTGAATGGCTTCTGTGATTGTGTGGGCCTCAGGACTGCTAGGACTCGTCGAGCTTGTCTGGTGCTGAACTCCAGCAGCTCGTTCCAAGAAGGCTGCAACGACCTCTCCGTATCGTTTGTGTTTCACGCCAACGACGATTGCCCTGTCAATATCTGGGTGTTCTGTCAAACGCTCCTCGATTTCGAGTGGGTAGATGTTTTCTCCACCTCTGATGATGATGTCCTTGAATCGTCCTGTGATCGTGCAGGTACCGTCTTCATGGAGCACAGCTTCGTCGCCGGTGTGTAACCAGAGCACGCCGTCGTTGTCTCGGACCATGACTTCGTCGGTCTTGGCTTGGTTGTTCCAGTAGCCTTTCTGGAGTTGGTAGCCTGCGATGCAGAGTTCGCCTCGCGTGCCCACAGGGACGATGTGGTCGTGTCGATCAACGACTTTGGCATGAGCATATGGCATAAGGTTGCCGACTGTGGTCAGCTTCTTGTCGATTGCGTCGGAGTGGTATGCGTTGAAGCATGTTGGGGAGGCTTCGGTCAACCCGTAGCTGCTGGTGAATTCGACCATGCCAAATTCGTGTACAAGGAGTTCCATGAGGTGCTTTGGGACCGGAGCGCCAGCAATAATACCTGTTCGTAGTCGATGTGCATCAAAATCAGCTGGTCGAGGTAAACTGAACATCGAGTCGAACATGGCTGGCACTCCGTGAATGGCTGTGCATTGCTCGTCTGAAATAGCTTGTAGGCAAGCCGCTGCATCGAAGGTCTCTGATGGATAAACAATTTTACCTCCGTGAGCGATAGTCGCGAGCAATCCAAGGACGAGACCGAAGCAATGAAACAGTGGGGGCGGGCAGCAGAGCACATCGTCGTCAGTAAGATACATTCTGTCGCCGATAAAGCGACTGTTGTTCACGATCGAATGGTGTGTGAGCATAGCAGCCTTTGGGTGACCTGTTGTACCGCTGGTGAATTGCAAATTGCATACGTCGTGGTTAGTGAACCGTGAGTTGAGATCTTCGACAAGCAAATCGTCGAGTACTGCACCGCGCTCAAGAAGATTATTATAGTGGGTGTATTCAGCTGGGAAACCTCGAAGAATGACGACGTCTTCTGCGCGGCCAGCTTTTGAAAGCTCAGACAAGAGCTTGCGGTTGTCATGATGACCGATCCATGGTGTGGTAAAGAGGAGGCGGCAGTCAGTGAAGTCCAATGCATATCGTGCCTCCGGGGCAGTATATGTGTTATTAAGAATAACGAGGATGGCTCCTATCCTCATGCAAGCGAAGAACACAGCCACGTATTGCTCACAATTTCCTGCCATGATGCCGATTCGATCGCCGGGTCGAATACCTTGAGCTGCGAGAGCTCTTGCGAGCATGACGCTTTCCTGTCTCAAGAAGTCGTAGGTCCATCGTGCCCCTGTCCATGGGATGAGAAGGCATTCCTGCAAGCCGTAATGCTGACACTGAAAGTCCAGAAGGTCAGCAAGCTTGAAGTCGAGTAGAGGCACGTCGGATGGTCCATGGGCGATTGAAAGTTGTAATTGTGTGTTTGAGGGGAAGCTGGTGTGATGGTATGCCGTAGCCGCCATTGAGCTTGTCGACACCGAGTTGACTGCAGGTTAATGTCGCCCTGCTTTCGTGATGTTACTGGATATATGACGGTATTTCAGCCTTGTTGTGGTTACGATGTAACGAGTCCTTGGATTGAGCTGTTGACGACACATCTCGACTGACGTTGTAAGACAGTGCTGAGCACAGCTTTTCGGAACTTCACGTGTTCAAGGAACTATGAGGCGATCTCTGCACGTCGTGGTCAATGATGACGATTGCACCGAGTGTTTAGCGAAGACTTCTGAAGCAGTATGTGAGTGATCCACAGAGCGGCATAGCGTGTGTTGGTACATAGTCATGAGTGACTAGCGGAATGGACCTTCGACAGACCCTCAGGGTTACCGGACCCTTGATGATCGGCACAAGAGGAGTAGTGGGTGTTATTGCATAGTATGACTTGACTGAAAGAGACGCATACAAGTGGCCGAATATCGGACGTACGTTCGCCTTTCCTTGAAGCTACACTCTAGAGCTGTAAGTTTTTCCTCAAGTTTGAATTGACTCCATTAAATAATTTGCTAGTGTTTCCGTGATTACCTGCTGTTTTCAAACACTAGACCTTCGCGCCCATTGACTAAAATTAGCCAGGTCTAACGACGCAGGCATTCTGACCATGATAGGAGCTTCAAGATGATCTTGACCTCCAACGATTTCTGGTCCTAGGTGCACGCCTCCACGTAATTTTTCAAAACCAAGATCGCTGTACATCTTTATTGCCTTGTCTGTGGCTTCCAGATAAACTGGCACTCGCAGCTGTTCAGCAATATCAATGCCAGGCTTTGTCAGCATAGAACCAACTCCTCGTCTCTGATATTTTGGGTGTACAGCAACCACATGACAGTCTATGCAAAGCAAGCAATGAGCATTGTCCGTACCGAATGGGGATTAACTTACAGACATGCTTTTTACCACCGACCAACGCCTCCTTTTTCTCCCAGAATGCCTGAATGAATTTTTGAGCACGTTCTTTTTGCTGCCCCTGTAGCCAGTCAACTGCAGGAAGACGTCGCTCATCTTCGGATCGCTCTCTCCAGTAGACATCCCACAGGCTCATCCCCACGATTTCACCGGACTCTGTATCAATACATTTGAAGGTGTATTGTACGTTGTCCTTATGCCAATAGCCAAGCGTGTGGTTGGTATGGCCTTCTCGAAACTCGTTGTTGTTCACATCCCACGGAAAGAGTACCTCCGTAACCAATTCACCCTCAAAGGCAGCGAAATAGGCATCGTAGACCTCCCGAATTTCTGGTATGCTTGCCGGCAGTACGACGAAAGTCATAGTGTCAGGAATACTTACAGAAAGCTGAACCGTTTCAATTGTAAGCTAGCTGTACAGTAATATCCATCCGTTGAACAACATGGCAGGCTTCCAATCTTTGAACCGTGTGCCAACGTAAGCCCAATCCGAGCGACACCACATGTTGGAGAGCTGGAAGCATGCCGAGAGTGATGGATCAGCAGGTAGCGATCTTCGATTCAGACCACGGAGCCAAAGCAAGCTCCCCCTTGCCTAACTGATGATGATTTGCGAGGATCTGGAGCAAAGAAATGTTTCTGATGTCGCGTCACATTCAAGACGGAGTTGCTCCATGCCAAGTGGTAAACGCGCTAATTCTTGGGGGGCAGCTCGATCTCCACTCACTTTTCCTCGGATCAACGTTGACGTCTGTCCAGAAATATTCTTTCTTCGGTTACGTTCACATTTCGAATCTGATAATTGTGGAAGTGGGTTCACAATACCACTAAGAGCTCGCCAATGCATACCCAGCTCGATTTGCGGATCAGATAACTTAGTTCTGCATGAAGTCTACCATTGTTCTTTTTTTCACCCTGCTTCTGCGGATCTTTGACATATTTTCATTACGTCCTATGGTTGATACGAGTTGGCAAGGTGCTAGTAGCACGCCACTTGTGACCGATTAAAGCTCGTGTCTTGACCGAGTGTGGTTACCGGTTCATGGGAGCAGCTCTAAAGCTGACATCATACTGTCACGACTTGCAGTGACAGTCCGAGGCATTGCGAACTTGATGTACGGAAGAAAATCACACATGCAGCCAATTTGGGCAAATTTCGGTAGGTCATGCTCGCGTAGGTCGCGTTGGATGGTGGTAAGTGTCTACTCACATATGTTTTTCTCACTTCCTTCGGCTATCAATGGTTGTGTGAGTTGGTTACAATTCGGTGGTTTAATCTCTCTCAAACACGATGCAGAGCTCTTCAAAACTCGATGGTGCAGTTTCCGCTGTTGCTAAACTTCGACTGCCATATCCATACCTGACAACATATCATGCTATCCCAACGTCGGAACACCATCTCAAAATCCAGCTCAGCGAAGATGGACCTGAAAGTCCACCACAAGACCTGCACAGCAATGATTTGCAACACAGAGCCCTTGAGCCACCACAAGGGACACTCCCAGAAGTATCGAATAACTCGGCATGGGCAAGAGCTCGAAGGTCGTATTCTACTACAATCACATGGCACGAATCGCAACCATCACTTGCTCAGATATGGCTTGTTGTCTACATGATCTTTACGCAGACTCCGGACCATGAGGTATTTAGGATGCGGCTGGAAGGACCTTCTGCTGCGAAAGTTGCTCATCAACTCAGAAACTCTACACTAGCAATTAGCCATCCAAGTCCAGAGCCATCCCGACCGGAGCGGAATTCTAAGGAAGGATCTGACGAATTGATTGTGCTTCGCAGCACATTCTGGCAGGGTGCTGCATCGCCGTTTGGCGAACGATCCGTCTGGATACCATCTGGCGGTGGGTCTGCCAATGTCGAAACTGTCTCGTACACCATGACCACCAAGTTCCCAGATACTCGAGTGCATGCATGGCACCCGCAAAGATCTGCCAAACCTGCACCGGGAAGCATGATCTATAGTCGATACATCCCGGCGCTCGACGAACATTTTTCGATGATTGCCCTTGACTACGAAAACCCGGAACACCTTGATCTCTTCCATACTTGGCAGAACGATCCTCGAGTCGCAGCAGGCTGGAATGAAACGGGAACATTGGAAGAACACAGGACATACCTGCGAAACCTGCACGAAGACCCACATGTTCTGACTGTGATTGCACTGTTTGAGGATATTCCATTCGCTTACTTCGAAATCTATTGGGCTGCCGAAGATCACCTGGGTGCACACTACCAAGCAGAGCCGTTTGACCGTGGCAGACACGCGCTGGTCGGTAATCCAGAGTTCCGTGGTCGGCATCGTGTCACGGCTTGGTGGTCTGCTACTATGCACTACATCTTCCTTGATGACCCAAGAACAGATCGGGTTGTGGGCGAGCCAAAGTACACGAATACAAGTGTGCTGGCGTACGATTTGATGCATGGCTTTTCGGTTGCCAAATTTGTGGATCTGCCGCACAAGAGGAGTGCGTTGATGATATGCAGCAGAGAGCGGTTCTTCCAATTAAATGCTTTGGATCATGCTGGAGGGGTTGTTGGGGGAACGCATGTGCCGCTACCGGCAAAAATCTAGCTTGTAGAAGACAACCAAGAGATAGATTTTCTGCAACTTCAATGGATAACAAGTGAATCATGAATTGTTCAGAGTAATATTCTTTTTCGACGCTAGTACTTCGTGTTTAGAGTTGTGCTTGTACACCTTGTGCCACTTGCTCTCTTTCAGCCCGTTGCTCCTGTTTCTTACATGTTGCAACTGCTCTCACAATTCTGGCACTGCGTTCTGCCACAATCGAGAAGGAGCCTTCACCTACACTCTTCTCTGTTGTGCCAACGGAACCCATGCACCACAATCCTACCCCAGGCTCGGGGACAGTGCGGCGGAGGTTAACGGCATAATCGCCATTGATTGTGGGAAATGAACCATCAAGCAACCCTCTTTTCTGCAAATTGACGAACAGGCTTTGGTGCAGATCTGTCCTTGAGAAACTTGTTGCGGCAATGACGAGACCAAAATCCAGCTTCTGCATTTGCTCCTTGTTCTTGTCAAACCATGTCAGCTGGACCTGCCCATCAGAACTTTGCCTGGTGTCACCTATGAGACAATTCAACTTAATTTGGAACTTCCATTTTGTGCTATCTGGTTGCTTGACTGACTGGGCATACTGGGTCTCGTATACTTTGCGTAGAGTGGAGGGATCAATCCGTGAACCGTTCAGCTTCTGTTCACGTAGTTCCGGGACTACTCGAGACGCTTCAGGCTCTGAGAATGACGCTTCCGCACTGCGAAGGTTAGCGTTCATCATCCTAGGGTTGTGGGATAGGGGACTGAGCATACAAAGGTGAAGTTATTCCTGCATCTAGAGATTGCCCTTCAACAAACCAAAATACTTCACGATCACTTCTGATATCATAGAGATCCATAAAAAGTTCGGCTGCCTCTTGTGTTTGACCGAATATTGCGATACGGACAGGTGGTGCTTCTGGGCGCGTTAAATCGGCCACTCGATTCATGCATCGTGATGCATGCACAACTGCTTGACCGAGGCTCGGTTTTAGGAGAACTGAGGGTAACTCTGGTCGCTGCTCCACGCTAACAATCAACCTTTTGGCAGTATATAATGTCCGCTGACCGGTCTCTTGATTGCGGGCTGTAACATTCCACCTCCCAACCTTCCTCTTGTTCGAAAAAACAGGCTCTATCGATGTGATTTGCGAACCATATCTTGCTTCAGACTCGAAGTGGCTCGCACACCAACTCAAATAGTCTCCAAATATATCCCTAGAAGGCTGCATCAGACCGAGATTCGTGAAGTCAACCAGCAGCTTCCTCGAGTGGAGGAACTGAATAAAAGTGAACCTGGATCTTGGGTTCTGCAACGTGATCAGGTCGTTAAGGAAGTTGGAACCCATATGTGTATGTCCAGGTAGATCTGAAAGAGGCTGCCATAGTGACTTTGGTTGCTCTTCAAGGAACACAACGTCTGTTGTAGGGCTTGATTCCTTGAGAGCAATTCCCAAAGAGATTGCAGATGGCCCAAAGCCTACGCATATCAACTCATGATGTTCCTGTCGAAGTTGTTGCTGTTGAGCAGACTGAGCCGGGCTTGATTGTGCCATTCTCACCTAGATTGTAATTCTGTGAGACTTGAGGCAGCCTCCAGACAGAAATACTCAACCTTCTATGAATCATGTGATACGAGACCTGATATCCAAAACTCACAGTGCTGACCGCCATCCATAGTAAGAGATTCCCAAGTTGTTTCTGTTTGCCCCATTCCTCCGAGCATCTCGACGACCAATCGCCGTAGTCTGTCTGTCCGCATTTTGCTCGACACAATAAGCTAGTACAGCAAGCTCATCGCGAGCAGAGGATATGTAGGTCGACATCATTTCGCAGCGGAGTTGCGTCGAAGTGGAGCGCCCTTGCATTATCTGATCCGCAATCGAAGCCTGCTCGTTACGAATCCAAGATGTAATGACCTGAAGGAAGAAGAATTGATCTCCACTTGGGAAGGAAAAATTTTCATCTAATCTGATCAGATAAGAAAGATTTCCGCTTTGGCGCCTTGGCAAGAGCTTCGTGGCATGTGAATGACCCCTAGGGCACTCAACCTCCTTCTTCAGCGATGTCATTTTCAGGGCACCCACCAGCATCAACGGACATGCATACTGCGATGGGCAGAAATGGGCACACAAGCGGAGACGGTGTGCTGTACAGTACAGCGTCGATCCGAAAACTTCAAACTCCCTGCAAACACCCATGAAGGGACTAAGCTTGCAGCTTCTTCAGCCATCGACGCAATGATCAAGTTTATAGCTCACATGCAGGTGTCTAGTATTGCCGAAGTCGGCCTTTGGACATCTTCACTGGTAGCTCAAGTTTCTGCTCAGCATTGCTGAGCGCTCGGCGTCTCTTTTTGACCACTTGCTCAATACCTTGATTGACAGTCACGTGGTAGGCTCATACTTTGTGGCCAAGAGGAAACTGCCAGAGACCAACAGTCGCTTACCTAATATACACGCTGCCGAGGCCAAGGCATATTGAAACAGTTTGGTGACTGTAGAGTGAGCTCGAGGTAGATTAGCTGCTGTTATCAAAAACTCGATACTTGTGATGGAGGCTATACGGCGAGTAAGTCTTCCACTCTTGCAACTTACTACTCGCTCTGACAGTTCGTTGGAAGTCCTTTAGAAGACCACTTGAGTATTGCAGGCTTTTACTGTATGCAGAGCCATCATGGAAAGATTTGGCTCTTCTTGCTTGTGCAGTTCTGTCTGCTATCGCGTCAGGAGTACCATTCCCTATTCTGGGCATTTTGTTCGGCCAGCTTATCGACGACATTAGCGCTGCTAGTTGCAATGGTGCTTCTCCGAACGGAACTGACGCGTCTGTTTACCAGTCAGATGTTAATAGCAAAGTATTGGTGGTGGTGTACATCGGCATTGCAAACCTGGCGTTGATCTACATCTATATTGTCAGTTGGAACTTGTTTGGGGAACGCCTGGCCCAACGGCTACGAGAGAAATATCTCAGAAGCCTCTTGCACAAGGACGTGTCATTCTTCGACCGACTATCGCCAGGAGAAGTCTCTTCTCACCTCAACGCTGACATCACCACAATTCAGCAAGGTATCTCGGAAAAGGTTGGCATTGTACTGAACGCAATCTCGTTTTTTATCACAGCATACGCTATTGCTTTCATCAAGGATGCCAAGCTCGGAGGCATGCTTGTTTCTTTGACACCTGCTTTCTTGCTCATGTCATTGGTTGGTGGGCACTATATCGGTAAATATGCCGGTGTCATGTCAACCCAAATTTCTTCAGCTTCTTCTATAGCTTTGGAAGCATTGTCCAACGTCGTGGTCGTGCATGCATTTGGAGCCAACGGCAAACTCGAATCGCGGTTTGCGGAGCTTATGAGCAATGCGCAAACTGCAGGCATACGCAAGGCGATTGCGACCTCCATACAATCCGGGTTGCTATATTTTATTGCATATTCAGCGAACGCGCTTGCCTACTGGCAGGGATCTCGGCAAATAGCAGCTACACTGGACTCGAACAGCTCAGGCACCACACTCGGTGTCATCTATACCGTTATCTTCATCCTGGTAGATGCTACAATAATCCTCAGCGCTGTTGCACCCTTCTTGCAAGTCTTCGGCACCGCACAGGTGACCTTCAACAAGCTCAGGAAGAATATTGATACTAAATTGGATGTCCACCAAGTAGCCAGAGGTACTGAGCTTGATAACACATTTTTGCCTAATATTGAGTTACAGAATGTATCTTTTGCATACCCCTCGCGACCAGACACCAAGGTTTTGCAACATGTTTCGGTTCGTTTTCCCGCTCATCGGCAAACTGCAATCGTTGGACAATCTGGAAGTGGCAAATCCACAATTGCAAATCTCCTGATGCGTCTGTACGACCCTTTAGAAGGGGCTATATCACTTTCAAACAACAATCTGAGGAACCTGGATCTTGCAACACTAAGAAGCTGTATGAGTCTCGTCCAACAAGAGCCTTCACTTCTGGATCGGTCAATCCTCGAGAACATTGCCCTAGGTCTAGTCAACTCTCGGAAGTATCCGCAGCTTCAGCAAGCAGTGGAAACAGGGTGCTTGCGTGAGGTGGTGTCGAATTTGCATGATGGTGCCAATTTATCAGAGGCAGTTAAAGGCTTCGGAGTTGAGACTGTTGAAATTGTGGAGCTTGTTGAACAAGCTGCCCGCCTCGCAGACGCACACGACTTCATTATCAAGCTTCAACATGGGTATGGAACTGTTGTCGGTTCGAAGGGCACATTAATCAGTGGTGGCCAGAAGCAAAGAATCTCTCTCGCTCGGGCTCTTATCAAAGATCCGGACATCTTAATCCTCGATGAAGCCACAGCATCTCTAGATTCTATTAGCGAGCGTCGGATCCAAGCGGCTCTCGCCAACGCCAGTAAGGGCAGAACTACGATCACGATTGCGCACCGTTTATCCACCATTAAGGATGCGGATAACATCATAGTTATGATGACTGGCAAAGTTGTGGAAGAGGGCAGACATGCCGATCTGATCAACCTTGATGGTGCTTATGCTGAACTAGTAAGATTACAAAACAGTAAGAAAGAGTCACGAGTCGACGCTGACGACTCAATCATGGCTCGAGGACTAAATACGGAAAAACTTGATGGAAAAGACACGATTGAAACTACTGACGCAGATGAAGAAGACGATAGTAATGAGGGAAGAGAGCATAAAGATGCCGAAGCGGAGAAGAAGCGAGATCCCGACATCGACAAAAAAGCATCAGCTCACTTCATTCTCAGAACTTTGAGCCCTCTGTTTCGATCAAGCTACCTAATTCTCCTTGTTGCTTTCATTGCAGTCATTGTAGTAGGAAGCACATATTCAGCAGCAGCAATCATTTTCGGCAACACAATCGGTGCATTGAGTCCATGTAACTCTGTCAGCAGCATCATATCAGCTGGGGAGTTCTTCGCTTTGATGTTCTTCATCCTGGCGATTGTTGAGTTCTTTGCGAATACGGTGAGTTGGTCTGGCTTTGGCTGGGTAGCTGAGAAAGTGCTACAGCAAGTCAGAGTTCTCAGTTTTCGTTCTCTTCTCGAACAAGACCTTCACTGGCATGAATCTGCCAATCGAAATCCCATCTCTTTACTTTCTCTAATCACTTCTGACGGGAATGCAATCAGTGGCTTGACCGGCTCTACAGTCGGGACAATATTGTCAGTTCTGGTGAACTTGGTCGCGGCAATTGTGTTAAGCCATATTCTTGCTTGGAAACTTGCACTTGTATGCCTTGCAACAGTGCCTGTTATACTCGGAGCGGGTTCAATGCAACTGATCGTGCTTGCTCGTTTTGCAACTAAGCATCAGGAAGCATTCACGAATTCGGTCGGGATTGCAGTGGAAGCTGTGGAGTCGATCAAAACAGTGTCGGCATATTGTCTGCAAGATGAGATCCTTCAGACCTACCGCAGGTCGCTGAAGTCCCCCATCAGAGAAACGACACGGCGAAGCTTGTACGCAAATATGTGGTTGGCCCTGGCCTATGGTATTCCGAACTTCGTTTACGCTCTTGCCTACTGGTGGGGAACACGGCTAGTCATAGCTGGGGAAACGTCACAGGTGAACTTCTTCATTGTGTTGGTCGCTCTTCTCGTCAGCGCTCAATTGTGGGGCCAGCTCTTCACCATCGCCCCAGATGTCTCAAAGGCATTCAAGTCAGTTCGACGTGTGGTTAACCTTGTCAGTCTTGAGCCAAGCGGAGGATCTAGTGATCAAAAGACTGAACAAGCTTCAGGAGATATTGAGAAGCACGCCATAATCAAAGAAATAGTCAAATCTGGAGCCCGGACAGGAGCACAAATAACCTTCACCAATATCAGCTTCTCCTATCCAGCCCGTCCTAGCGTCCTAGTCCTCAAAGACCTATCTCTGAAGATATCACCAGGCCAATTCATAGCTTTGACAGGCCCCAGTGGGGCTGGAAAATCCACGATCATCGCTCTCCTAGAACGCATGTATCGCCCAAAGTCTGGCACGATCACAATTGACAACACCGACATTGCATTCGCGCCCACCACATTTCGCGACAGTATTGCCTACGTTCCTCAAGATTCGGTACTTTTCGACGGCACGATCAAGTTCAACATCAGTCTTGGTGCTTCCACCAACCAGACAATTACGGACAGTGATATTGAAGAAGCATGTCGGGTCGCAAACATTCATGACACGATCGCATCGCTGCCGGATGGATACGATACAGAGTGTGGCGCAGGCGGCACGCAGCTATCGGGCGGTCAGAAGCAAAGACTTGCAATTGCAAGAGCATTGGTCAGAAAACCAAGTCTGCTGCTGCTTGACGAGAGCACAAGCGCACTTGATGCGGAGAGTGAAAGAGCGTTGAGAGATGGCTTGGAGGAGGCAAGAAGACGGACAGGAATGACTGTCATCGCCATTGCTCACAGGCTGAACACTATTCGAAGTGCGGATGTGATATTCCTGATCGAAGATGGCAAAGTGGTAGATCAAGGCTCGCACGAGGAGTTGATAAGGAGGAGTGAGAGATATAGAATCAATGCGGAGCATCAAGGGCTATAGCACACCATTTGGCTCATCATAGATTGAAGAAGGGTGTTGGTTGTCGTCTATCCTCTTTATTCTGATGATCGAGAGTCTACCACCAATTCCGAAAAGCATGTATCCTTCCATCAATTTCTTGATCCCCACCTTGAACCCGAAGCCCAGAGTCAACGTAAATACAGACAAGAAACCGACCAGCATTGCCGTGCAGCGAAGCGAACCGGACAACAACTGGGCCTGCACTTTCTGACAGTCTAAGTATCAAGCACCACCTCCATCATGGAGAACACAGAAGCAGGGGGATGCCTCACGACCTGGACCCTCAAGCGGTGATCCACGCTCGCGAACAGCCGCGTCCAGTCCTGTTGCGTCCTCTCCTTGGCCCCGAACAGCGTGAACATCAAGATATCTATCGTCCGCAGTGCCTCCTCCCTGTGCACTGGTATCTCACCCATCTGGTCGGGCAGGATCCGCTCGCTGACGAACAGCTTCGCGCCCTGCTCCATGGCGGGGATCATCGGCTTGATGATTTTGACTGCGTCCTCGTCCTGCCAGTCATGGAGTACACGACTCAGAATGTACGCGACGGGGTGTAAGTTCGGGGGTTGGGGTTGGAAGAAATCGTGGACGTGGAAGCCGATTCTATCTTGCGCTTCGTGCTGCTTGATTAGCTGGTTGGCCGCGGTTTCGTTCGCTGCGAGATCCTGGATTATAAACTTGATGTTCTGCGGCAGATCTTTGACGATGTTCGCTTCGATATGCCCGTTTCCACCGCCTACGTCGACGACAAGCCCTCCCTTCCCATGGCCAAGAGCAGCCCAATCGAAACCCCGGATATACTGTGCGAATGAGCTTCCTGAATGAGCCGCCACTAAAGCCTTCATGCCCGCCGCGAACTTCTCGTGTCCTTTTCCATCGGGATCGTAATCCTCTTCGAGGATCTTCCACATTCCTCTATGTTTCGGATCCGCTAATTCCACTGGAACCTGCACGTGTCCCTCCGGAGCCGGCTCTTCCCACACCTTCAATGCATTCGCAACCTCCCACGCACCACTGTAGAACAGCCTGGAATACCTAAGCTGGGTATACGGCGAGAAGCGTGGCATGGCAGCCGAGAACGCCGTGTGCGCCACCCATCCCGGTTTGTCAACAGGTTCATGGAAAAAGCCCATCAAGTACGCGAACTTGAGTTGTCTGTACAACAGACCAGCATTGACCTTCACCTTCGCTGCCAGGTCGGTAACACTGATCGGGCCGTCGATTGGTACAGCCTGAGCAACGCCAAGGGCGTCCAGAGTCCGCAAGACTTCGAGTCGTGTGGGTGCGGCGTGTATCAGGGTGTCGATGGGGCCGAGAGCCAGGTTCAGCATGACTTGGCTGGCGTCGATGAGAGCGGAGCGGGTTTTGAGGATGTCTTCGTGGTCGAGGGCGTGGTGCCAGTCTTGGGGACTACTAGCTTCGAAGCCTGGCTGGGGAAGGCCATGTTGATCCAGTTGGTTTTGGAGAGACGTGGCTGCCTTGAGGATGGCTTGAGCTTGTTGGATGAGAGATGGGGATGGAAGGGTCGACATGTTGCTGCAGAAGGCTTAATGGTAATGACGAGGAGTTTGTCTCGTGCATATAGACTTTGAGGTTGTGCTTAAATCTATTCTCAGTGAATCCATCGGACTGTCATGCGAATGCGCTGGCTTGTGCTACTGCATATGGATACCCACTGTGCTCCACCTCTTCAGAATGCTTTCCGTATCAGAAGTATGCAGGTTGCAAGGCCATACCTTGAACCCTCAAGGCTTGCAGAAGACGCTCAAAGCAGATGTGAGGGAAAACCCCCTTGAGCGGTGCAAGAAGATATCATTTTCATTCTTATCGAATGTGCAATTCATAAAAAGGGTATCGTCCGTCCTTTCCCAGTCTGCCTTCAGTAACAGCTAAGTCAATCGTACCTCATAGCGCAGCACAGCATTATTCTCATCAATGTGTATCACTGTCCGGCTGGCTAATAGCCTGCAAACGCACGTGCGGAAAGCACTACTTCTGACCACCAAAGCTCTTCCTCCGCTCATGCGCAGCGGTTGCATCTGCCACTAGCTTGTTCGTCTCCTCCTTTTCCTTCATCTCGCGCACTTTAGCAAGCACAACCTCTTTGAAAATAGCACCCTTGGCGACTTTGCTGAGCGACCGCTTCTCAGGGTGGTCGTTTGTTGCCAGACCACGACCAGGCGAAACTCCCCTTTTCTCCTGATTCTGAACAGCAAGACTAGCAGCGTTGGTGGCGTTAGCGGGAATATCAGAAGCGTCTGTTTCGTCAACCTCCTCTTTTTCTTCCTGCATCTTGAGTTGCTCGATCCTGTTTGCCAGCTTGACCAGCTCGATGCCGCGCTTGAGTTTCGCCTTTGCCATGTAAGACCTTATCTCTGGGAGCAAGTCGTGATCGGAAGCGGTTTCGCCTTCAAGCCATCGGTGCTTCAAGGCTTCGCCACTCGAGACTCTTTTCTTGGGATCCGGTTGCAGCAGTGAGAGGATGAATTCCTTTGCATCTTTACTGACGTCTTTCCAATATCGTTCATGGAAGATTATGCGGCCACTTCTGCACTCATCCACAAGATCTGCAAGGCTCTCGGAGCGGAAAGGAGAGTAGCCGCAGAGAAGGGTATACGTGATCACGCCCAGAGACCACATGTCAACAGCTTTGCCGTGGCCTTGCTTTAACATGACCTCCGGAGCGGCATAACCAAAGGAGCCAGCCATGGTGGTTAGGACTTCGCCGGGAGTGTCAAGCATCTTGGCAATGCCGAAGTCGGCGAGCACCAACTGAGAGTCGGGTTCTTTGGTCAAGTAGAGGAGATTCTCGGGCTTCAGATCTGTAACTTGTCAGCCATCATCTTGCTTCTGAGTCGCGACGCCTACCTCGATGAACAATATTCCGGTCGTGAAGGTAGTCCACGGCTTGGAGCACCTGCTTTATGGTCTGCGATGCATCCTTCTCGGTGAACTTTCCTTGGTCACAGATTCGATCGAACAACTCTCCACCGGTGGCTAGCTGGGTGACGATGTAGTATTTGTCCTATGCCATGTCAGCCGGGCTCACTCTCCTCCGGAGCATGTGAAGCATACCCTCGACTCGAACCAATCCACAAACTTGACGATGTGAGGGTGGTCCAAACGCTGTAACATTTTAAGCTCGTCGTACACCATCTGCTCGTTGCCTTTGACGTTTTTCTTCAGTATTATTTTGACGGCAACTTTGTGTCCCTCCAGGTCGGCTTCCCGCACGATACCGTACGTTCCCGCTCCAAGCGTTCGACCGAACTTGTACTGCGACTTCTTGTCATAGCTGTCGGGTTGGCCATGGAGCTTGTTCATGAAATTCGAGACTGTGCATCGGAGGGTCAGCAGCCATTGCTCGTGGAATAAACGACAGGGGATGGGCATGGAAAAACTCGTGTACAATTGAAGCTGTCCGAACGCTCTTGTTTAGAGTGGTATAGGGCGTGAGAGGAGTCCACGGCGGCGGAGGTTGATTTATACTCACTTCCGTAACTCATGGCGGCGGCGGTGGTGGTGGCACTGGAATGTCGACGGCAGGGTCGGCGTCGATCTAGTACGAATGGTTCCTGACACTATTTCTTCTGCCTTGACCTAGAGTCACCAAGTGTATGACTCCGACTCGAACGACGGTGCGTGGTTATGTATACAGTCTTGTGGACTTTTGGATCGAGGCTGCGGGGTACAGGCGATCTGCAGGCGCAGTACAAAGGGAATAGGGCAAGGCTGGTGGATGCAGCAAGGAGATTTGGTAGGAAGAGAAGACTATGATGTGCAACTACAAGACGAGAAATAAGCAGAGAGACAGAGCATGCAGTGGTGTGTGGAGGTGGTGAACGAGAGTCAGCCCCGGAGCATGCGAGGCAGCAATCGTAACAGCCGCAGCTCCAGGGTAAAAGTGGAGGGGTTGCAACCGCAAGGAGCAGGGGGCCCTTTCCCAAACCGGTGGCTGTGCGCCAAAGGACGATTTCACCAATGAAAGCTTCTTCCGCAACATGCCTGGGAGGGCCGAAACCAAAGCCCTCTCAAAATATTGATGAGTGCTGATTGGTGGAAAGAGCACCGGGGAAACGCGACGTAAAACATGCATGATGAATCTGTACAATTTGGTCGGTAGAAGGCTTGCTTATAGAATACACTTTCGCTCCTTCTGCACTTCACTCCCCCCCAAGCAAGAAAATGGCTTATCGGTCAACCTCACCGAACACCAAATCCATGGTGCCGATGATGGCCACAGCATCAGCAAGCATGTGTCCTCGCGCAATATGATCCATGCCAGCAAGATGAGCAAATCCAGGTGCTCGGATCTTGCATCGGTATGGTCTTTCACCTCCATCACTAACCAAGAACACTCCCATTTCGCCCTTTGGTGCCTCGATCGCGCTGTACGTCTCGCCTGGTGGCACCGTATAACCCTTGGTATACAAAAGGAAGTGGTGAATGAGGGCCTCCATGTTCTCCTTCATCGCGGCACGTGGTGGTGGCGCAATCTTGTAGTCTTCTATCTTGACTGGGCCGGGTGGCATCTTGTTCAGACACTGGTGAATGATCCGGAGGGACTGTCGGAACTCCTCCATTCGGCAGAGATAGCGGTCGTAGCAGTCCCCGTTCTGTCCAACTGGGACATCGAACTCAACTTGCCCATAAGCGTCGTACGGCTGGCTCTTTCGTATATCCCATGGCACACCAGAGCCTCGCAGCATGACGCCAGAAAAGGCAAGGTTGAGTGCATCAGCCGCAGAGACAACACCAACGCCCTTTGTCCGGCCAATCCAGATTCGATTGTCCGTAAGTAGTTCTTCGGTTTCATCAATTCGGTCACCGAACTGGGTGGCCCAAGCGTGAATGTCATCCAACAAGCCCAACGGCAAGTCCTGGCTGACACCTCCCGGTCGGACGTATGCAGCGTGAAGACGCGCGCCGGACACACGCTCATAAAATTCCTACTTCTGGTTAGCAGTGGCCGGAGAATTGTTCGATCGAAAGCATACCATGAGCTTTTCTCGTTCCTCGAAACCCCACAGGAAAGGTGTCAAAGCACCAACATCCATAGCATGCGACAGAATGGACATGAGATGGTTCAGTATCCTTGTGATTTCACCGAACATTGTTCGGATCCACTTCGCTCTTTCTGGAATTTCGATGTTCAACAGCTTCTCCACGGCTAAAGAGTAGCACTGCTCATTCGTCATCATCGACACGTAGTCCAGTCGGTCGAAGTACGGAAGGGCTTGTAGATATGTCTTGTACTCCATCAATTTCTCCGTTCCTCTGTGAAGCAGACCGACGTGCGGATCCGCTCGGACAATCTCTTCACCATTCAATTCGAGGATCAATCGCAACACACCATGGGCCGCAGGATGTTGAGGTCCGAAATTGACCGTGTAATGTCTGACTTTTCTCGACTCGTAGTCATCTCCCATGGTCTGGTCGGATGTTTTGTTGGTCAGCTGAGCATTTGGCTCAACAATTTGTGAGAACGTCGAGTCTGTGGCGCTGAGCTGAGTCGTCGAGGGAGCATCTGGGCGCTGCGCGTTCGCTTCTGCATATCTTCTTGTGGTCGTCGTGGATATTGTTCTGTGCAGCAAGGATGATCGCGCAACTGGTCGGACACAAAGCCGTTTAGCAGTCTGTCGGCCTGCGAGTCTCGCGAAGGATGCAGCCATTATCGTTGGGTATGGGCACTGCCCGTCGAAGGAGAGGAGAGGTGGTTTGTGTCTGTCGAGACTGTGGTGTTGCGAACGATTAAACAATATCAGTGGAAGGCGAGGTCAATTCGATCAATGACGGCCACCTCGAAGCTCAAAACGATCGCACTAATCTAATTGTGATTAGCGGATAATCCAGCTTTGGCACTCCTCTGATTGGTGCACTTTTGTATGCTTGGATGTTTTTCTGAGGAACTCTTGGGAAAACCCTTGGGGCTATCTATCAATGTACTTCACTATTATCCAACTTCGCATTTCTCTGCTATACTATCAACGCAAATCTATGTGTAAGGATCAAGCCTGCGAGTCATCCGCCAGCTGCTCTTCCATCTGGGTGGCAGGTCCGAATGAGCTCAACTTCCCATTTGCGAGAACAATAGCCTGATCGGCGTCCAGAACTGCTGCTGTGCGGTGCGCGATCGTGATGACTGTGCTATTCTTCAACTCTTCTCTCAAGATACGCTGAATCTCCCATGCTGTCTCAACATCGATACTTGCCGTTGCTTCATCCATAATGATGATCGAGCTTCGCCGGAGGATGGCTCTAGCGAGGCCTACAAGCTGCCGTTGTCCTTGGCTGAGGTTCTTGCCACCGCTTTCAACGGGTGTAGATAGTGTCCAGTTGAAGCGTCCGGCCATTCGTGCTATAACCATTTCGCACTGCTCATCGGTGTGCTCCTTGACTGGATCGAGGTTGTGCCGTAATGTGCCTTCGAACAGGACTGGCTCCTGAGCTAAAAATGTGACTCGTGATCGTAGGGCCTGCCGGTCTACCGTTGCAAGATCCACACCGTCAATCAAGATACGGCCCGATGTGACGGGAACCGTGGCAAGCAGAGCGGTTGCAAGAGTTGACTTACCAGAGCCGGTGCGGCCAACGATCGCAGTGTTCGTGCCGCCTTTGAGCTCGAATGATACGTCTGATAGTGCTGGGTCAAGGTGTGGTGCATACTTGACCGTGACATTCTCGAAAATGATGTTGCCGCCGAAGGAGGGCCACCAAGCTGGTGGTGCCACAGGGTTGCTAGGCTCTTGATCCAGATGAAGGAGTTCAATGAGCCGCTCAACTGAGATGAAGTTGACCTGCAAGCGGCCGTACACTCGGCATACGCCATGCGTGGCTTGAACCAACCGTTGGGAAGTGACAAGGACAAATGCTGTTAGGCCAGCCGAAAAGCCAGTATAAATCGCAATCGCGGTTAATGCAAAGGTTGATATTGCTGAGGTGATTTCGAGGCGGTACGAGAGCCAAGATTGCACGCTCCAGTAGAAGTGGTCCATACCTTGGAAGGTATCAACTACTTTGATCAAGGTTCGTTGGAAGTTGTCTTCTGCGCGAAAAGCACGCACGGTTGTTAGCCCGGTGAGGAGGGCACCGAAGTTTGAGAAAAGAGGACTTAGCGTTGTTGTCTCGAGTCGCCGGAGGCTTTGAGATGTGGGCAGGAAGTGGAAGAATATCGTGACAAAGGCGGCTGAAACTAGGAGCGAGACTATGAGAAAGAGTGGTGTTAGAGGGGCGATGACTGCAATGCTCATAATCCAAGTTATTGAGTTCCATAAGAGAGAGAAGAAGACTCCACCTATAGGACCATCGACCGTGCCGATATCAGCAGTGAGCCGGTTCATTAGTCGGCCAATGGGCGTAATGTCGTAGTAACGGAAAGTGGTGTAAGTCACTTTCTGAATCACCATTTTGAATATGTTCTTCCCACCAATGTATCTTGTCGTCAGTAACGTGCCCTGGGCGACCGTAATAGCAAGTGCCTGTAACGAAGTCATGAAAAGGAGGCCAAGTAACCATGGTCTGACGTTGTTTGCCGGATTTGGGAACTTGTCAAAAATGTGACGGAGTAGAGGGACGCCTGGCTCCGCCATACTGTTTACACGCACCCAGAAATTGATAGCAAGTGATTCACTGCGAGGCTTGTCGTATGCTTCGGTGAATTCCTTGAGGTACCAGTTGAGACCAATGACAACAAAACGGGACCCAATACTAACAACAATGACAACGAGCCACCAGAAAAGGCTGCCTGCTTTAAGGTATTCCCAGTAAACCGAAGATTTGATGTCACCATGTTCACGGTGCTCTTCTTCCTCAAACTTATCCCTCATAGCGTTACTGAGAAGCTTCATTTCGGCTTCCTTCACCGCACCGTTCTCACCAGCTTTTGCCGTGCCATTCGAGGTTTCAGCGTAGTCGTTTGCTTCACATTGAGATGAGGACCCTTGATAAGATGATCCTTGAGCTCGACCTTGAATCATCTTGACAATCTTGTCTGCAATGGGTCCACACAAATCCATACGATGCGTGACAAGGATCACAGTTCTACCTTTGACCAAATCGCCTCGGAAGCATTGAGCAACAATGTGTTCAGCTGTTTGCTGATCCAATGCGCTCAATGGATCATCGAGCAAAAGTATTGATGCTCTGCTGTAGATTGCTCGCGCTAGGGCAACTCTTGCTTTTTGCCCTCCTGACAATCCGATGCCATTCTCCCCAATTGGTGATAAGTCACCTTGGTCGAAAGACGCTAGGTCAGGAACAAGAGCACACACCTGCAAAGTTTGCTTGTATCTCTCCGTTTCGAGTGGGCTGTTAAACAGAATGTTGTCCCGGATCGTCATGCTTTGCAGCCATGGTGTCTGTGAACAGTATGCAATCGGCCGAAGTGGTTTTAGCAGCTCTCCGTGCTGCGTGTCAAGCTCACCAAGAATTGCCTGTAGCAGAGCAGTCTTACCAGACGCCACTTCTCCTTCGACAACAGTGAGGCCAGGACCGAAAGACAGATTCAGATTATGCAGGAGACTTTCTGACAAACCTGGCCATGCAAAAGAGGCATTTCGAATACTAATTGAAGTATCGGATTCGCCAACATCTTCTGTAAATTGGTCCTCTTTGTTTGCCTCGTCCATGAACTTCTGGATCCGCTTTAGGGCGACGTTGGCGTTCAGTAGAGTGCGAATCAACTCAGGGATAGCTTCCATATTGCTCTGAACCATCGAAAAGATCGAGAGAGCAGGAAATGCCACGTCAACACTAAGTTCTCGACCAGCGAGAGTGGTGTATGCCCAGAATGCTGCGACGGTAATGATTCCAGACGCAAATAAGTTGTTGAGTGTAAGAAACTCATCCCAAATGTAAGTGACGATTTTGATATTGAGCTCTTTTTGACGTGATTCGAGGACTTTTTTCAACCAAAAGTCTTGCCAGCCATACCATCGTAAATATCGTATTGCTTCAATGTACTGAGAAGTCTGTTGGAGTCTCATGTCTGTGGCCGCTCTTCTGACCTTCTCAAATCGTACATCAACAAGGGCGAGTAGATAATTCAGAATTTGGGCAACTGCGACTACTCCGACGCCGACAAACGCAGGCCAACCAAGAAGACGCCAGATGAGCACGAGAGAGATCAAAAGTCCAAGAGGCATTTCGATGAGCTTCTGAAAGTCCCAGAAGCGCTGCGCTATCTCATAAGAATCGTATCTCATCAGGTTCATGATCTTTCCCATTGCAGCTGGCTCCTGCTTTGTCTCATCGACACCTCTAAAAGCAATGCGAAAGTTGTTCCACAGAGCCTTGGATTGTTTAGCCACCCGAATGTACCAAGGCTCTGTACTGTTAGACGTTCTGTGTAGCAAAGGGGTACTCTCATCAGTGCTTTGCGTAGTATCAACACGAGCGAGGACTGCATCTTCCTCGGAGTTCTCCTTAATCTCCTCCGGCGGAGTTGCAATAACCTTTCGATGTAATGTCTTCTCATAGAGCATCATCATCAGCTCCCCTCTAGAGCGCTCGTAACACCGGCGTCCATACCACAGACTAAAAACCTCGCTCTGGGCATTCACAACGCGTGCGAGCAAGATCAACAAGCCAAAGATTAAGGCTGGGCGCTTGTTTGTATTGACGTATGTCATTGCCTTGAGAAGCTGTTGCAGAAGAACAGGCTCGCAATAGTTTGTAATCAACTCTAGGAGTTCGAGACATGTAAGGATGACGAGGTCAACCCAATTTGCACGCAGGATGCGGCGTAGAACTGAACCTTTGAGCTTGCAGAAGGCATGATGCAGCTGTGTATGCTGAAACTCATAGGGTAGCAGCCAGATATCATCTTCGTTGAGCTGTCGCTTCTTACCAATTCTCAGCAGAGGTGATACCCACGATACGGTCATCCACTGCCAAAATGTAAGACTATCCTCGGGCGATCGAAGCTTGTCAGTTGGCTCTGAAAATGGCTTGCTGATTCCGAATCTTGACCAGCTAGGCTCCCTCATAGGCATGTTCACCAGGAGGATCACTCCAATCAAGCTCATGACCACTGTTCCCACTACCAACCACAACTTGAGGTCAAAGGCGTTCTGCCATGTCTTGAGGAGGAGGACGCTCTGCGAGACAAAAAGGCCAAAGAGGATAATCAGCACAACGAGCGAGAATCGTCGGGGTCTGAGCAGAAAAGTGTATATCGAAGCAAATGCCCAAGCGGCACTTGGAAGTATAACCCATATCTTCCCAACTATGGTCCGCAACAAACAGAGCTGTAATGCCAGGCCTATCAATGAGAGAGTGCATAATATGAGTGCATAGTAAGGTGCTTGCTTTTTATGCTCGTTCCCATAGTGTCGTCCCTCATCAGGCTCTTCTATGAATGTTCTCGACCACGATGGTCGTCTGAAGCCTTTGAGTGTCATATTAGAGTTAAGCTTTGTCAAAGATCAAGAGTAAGAGGTGTTTAGCTCATCCTATACATGATTTGTAGCGTTTCTCCCCTGCTTCACGCTTTCAGCATTTCGAGCTAGTCACACCAAACACAGTGGTTATGCAAGGAATATCGAAGGACAAAATCTAGTGGGAGCTATGTTGCGATCAGTCAAAGACGAGGAGGATTTTCGCCGAACATTTTTAGCGGCATATGTGGCGTCAGGCAACATGAATCTACGATTTTGTGGCTGTTGATCTGAAGCTAAGCAAGCAGGTGGCAGCACGTCTTCTCACAGTCCAAGTCTAAAAATGGCCCCAGAGCGAAGGCTACTGCCCTCGAGCACAATCGGACTATCATACGAGGTGCGGGTACTTCAAGGCGCCGTTTCTTGACTGAGAGCTGTCGCTGCCTGAGTGCTTCCCCGAGTGGACGCCAGAGGCACAAGGTGACGTCAACAAAACGCGCTCGAATTCAATCAACGCGTCTTTTTTGAAGTGAACTGCTTTGCACTCTTTTTACCATAATTAGTTCACATTCTCGATCAAGACTGACACTCATTTCAAAGGCCTGCACTCTGACAATACCAATATGCCACCAAAGAAAGTCGTGAAAGAGGAGCCTTCTGAGTTTGAGAAGCAACGGCTGGCCAATATCGCAGAACGGGACAAACTCCTTGCCGAGCTCCAGGTCAAGAAAAATGCAGCGCAAGTAGGCTTGTACTCTAAGCCGCAGAAGCGCGCAGCAACAGGGAAGCCAAAGTCAACACCGGCGAAAAGGATAAAGAAGGAGGAAGTTGTGTCCCGGAGGACCTCTTCCCGTCTAGCTGGCATTCAAGCCGACAGCGAAGTCGCACGAGAGCAAGAAGAAAAGCAGTATGAGGCTCAAAAGCAAGCCGACATTGAGAAACGGAAACGGCGTACAGATGACCTCAACCTCAGCGATATAACTGTCAACGGCCCGGTCAATGGCTTCTTCGGCTCTGATACCCTTCTGCGCCCCGTCGCACGGCCGTACGAGCGAACCTTTACCGACGACGAGGTTCGCAAGACATCAGACAAGGGCCTTAAGTCCTTGCGCGAGAAAATGAACAGTCTCGAAATATGGGATGCCTGGGAACCAACTCGGATCAAGATAACTCCTGAACGGATCTACAGTGCCTCCTTTCATCCGACAGAAGACATACCAATAATCTTCATGGGCGACAAGCTGGGGCATCTCGGCATTGTCGATGCCTCTCAAAAGCCCGAAGACACCCAATCAGGCGTTAAACAAGAAGGAGAACTAGGCGATGAAGACGAAGTGGATGACACCCCCGACCCTCAAATAACAACAATAAAACCGCACACCCGAACAATCTGCTCCATACACACTCATCCCAGCCGCCCAGACAAACTCTTCACAGGTTCCTATGATTCATCCATTCGTAGCATCGACCTCCAAAAACAGGTTGCAGTAGAGATCTACGGACCCAACGATGCCCTCGAGGATGCACCCGTAAGCGGCATCGACATGTCCGCTACGGATCCAAACACAGTTTACTTCACGACCCTGTACGGCGCATTTGGGCAACACGACGTCCGCACGTCCGCAAGAGACACAAAACTCTACCAACTCAGCGAGAAGAAGATCGGTGGTTTCACGCTTAACCCGCTTGCGCCGCATTACCTCGCGACCGCATCATTGGATCGGACCATGAAACTGTGGGACTTACGCAAAATTACCAAAAATCTGCCCACATTGGTGGGCGAGCACGAGTCGCGTCTATCTGTATCGCATGCAGCATTCAATACCGCCGGCCAAGTCGCAACATCCTCCTACGATGACACCATAAAAATCCATTCCTTTGGGGTATCACACCTCATGTCAACCCCGACGGTAACGCCTAAGAAAACGAGACTCAAGCAGTCTGACGGCACACACAATCTCGAATCCATGACAACATGGGCATCCGGGTACGCACTGCCCGAAGAGGTCATGGAGCCAGAAGTCACAATCTCGCATAACAATCAGACGGGACGGTGGGTGACAATCCTAAGACCGCAGTGGCAACGACATCCACAAGACGGGATCCAGAAGCTAGTGATTGGAAATATGAATCGATTTGTAGACATTTACGCAGCCAGTGGCGAGCAGCTGGCCCAGCTAGGAGGTGATGGGATCACGGCTGTGCCTGCCGTAGCAGTGTTCCATCCCACGAAAGATTGGATAGCCTCTGGGACCGCGAGTGGAAAGTTGTGTCTGTGGATGTAATAGCGCCGAAATTTTGTATACCACGTCACGTTGTACTACATTGCCGCCCATTAGATTTGGGATCGAGGGCAGACGACTCGAAGGGTTTAGGCACTAAGAGCAATGTTGGCGCAATAGCTTCAGAGAGCAGAGAACAAGGTGTTGGTCTGAATTGTCAAATTAAAGTTTCGGGACCATCAAAATCTGGTCAAAAATCTAGGTAGGGTATCTGAGGTGGTAGATGTTCGTTGGTTTCATCTCCACTGTCACCAAAATCAAGTATACAATCAAAAGCTTTTGCAACTCATGAACGCTAGTGCCTCAATGCGCAGCCACACCATTTACCCCGTTGCTAGTCTCAGGATGTCCGTTCTGGCATTGGTCCTTCCTGATATATGTCTCTAACACTGCATGGTCATGGTTCTTGTACTTCTCCCAGTCTCCTATTCCGTACTTTTCGGGTGCTTTTCTCATGCCACGGCCACCTCCTCCAATGATGAGGTTACCGGGGCGGTAATCAGGGTTTTTCTGCATTCGTTTGATGGCGGTATGGTGGATTTGAGCAGTGAGTGGGATATCTCGGGTTTCACCCATAGGTAGTGGCCTGTCAGGAGGTCAGTACGTACAGTCTAGTAATAGAGTTAAGTGACTTGCCATCGAATTGCTTTCCAGCTTCCGTCAGGCTGCAGGTCCATTCGTCGGAAAGGAAGGTATTCCATCAACTTCCAGAAAAACACGGTGCTAGCGGGCAACTGTTCACCTGCCTTTAGACAGTCATGAATAATGCCGCCAGAGTAACAATCTTCAATCGCGTCATGGAATCTCTTCGCAGTCTCTTCATCATCGATACGTTCGCCGTATTCGTCAACGCGACTTACAAGGCAATTGTGGTGAGATACTTTCCTGTGGCATTGTTAGTTGACTTCGACGGACGAGCATCTGTAACTTACCGGAAATCGAATTGAAGGCCGGCCTTATCGGCCTCATGTACCATCCAGACTAACGGTGCGTGACTCAACATCCATTTCTCACCTGTCGTCTTGGACCACCCGCCACCGATATCAGCGTGACCACCGGCGAACCACACCTCCTCAATGTCTTGTTTTTTCTTATGTTCCTCAAATTCGCGCCTGAGGTGTCCATGTCTCTTTTCCGATTTGCTATCATAGCCGGCCCTCAAATCTTCCGTACTTCGGGTGATGGGAGCAGCTATGCTGTCATTTGAGGACTTCCTCGACCCAAGACCTTTAGGAAGTCCGAGAAAGTTCTGTTTCTCGACAGGTTTCTCCACGTCTTCTTGCGTCTCCGGAGCATCCTTAAAACCGTCGTCTTCGACATTCTCATCCGTGACTTCGATATGAGGTTGCATCCTATCAACATCCCTCTGAACCTTTCGATTGGGATGAGAGGTCATACGGTCAAGGTCGGAATTGTAACGATGGATGTTTGCAGCCTGTACCTTGTCTTCTCTTTGAACCTGATGTCCGCTAATGAGATCCTGCCTGAATTTTGCTCTTCGTTCGTCAATAGAGACCGCATGTCTAATGACTTTGGCGGATGATCGAGCCGTGTAAGGGAATTTACTTCTCTGCATCCAAGCAGACTCGAACTTTGGAACGGAATTGACTGTGTCAAAAAGCCCTAGAAATCGAATACGCCGAACAGGTCTGCTGAATGTTTCTCGGAAGCCACGCATGAACTCGTACAGCTCTTGTTCATTCTTCTTGTCTTCCTCTGTGCCATCGTTCTTCCTAGAGGCCCACTTTGCATATGTCTTCCAAGCAAATCTTATGAGCTCTTCGTTACCAGCACTTAGCAGGCCGATATGATCAAGCATCTCAGCAAGGAAGCGAGCAGTATATGCGCCACGACTGAAGCCGAAAAAGTACAAGTCATCCTCACAACTGTAATATCGCATGAGAAATTTATAGCCACCCATGACGTGCTCAGCGAAGGACGAGCCAACAGCTGAGTCTTTAGCCTTCATGTACCAGGACCTTATTCTGCCAATTGTTGATGTTGTTTGCATCGAATGAGACGTAATGTAGGTACCGATGCCCGGCTGATAGAATGTGTACATGTCGGCATTACTACGATCGAGCATGCGGTACAATTTGAGGATGTTGCTGTCAGCATCCGTACCACTAAATTTATTGCCGGTTCCCTATACATATCAGCGAGGAGAACAGGTACATCTGTGAATGGAACCCACATCAAAGCAGAGCACGAAGGTCTTCCTCCGTCTGGTGGTAAGAGGTAACTCCTCGGCAGCCATGATGATTGTCGATAATTCAAATAGACTAGTTAAGACAGTATGAAGACGTTGTAGGAAGATGTCACGGAAGGAACAAAGATCAATGCTGCGACTAGTTCATTGTATGAGGCTGGCAAGAGAGAAATGAGTTCGACAAGACAGTTGAATCTTGCGCGCAGTAGAGCGCCACTCACGTTCTGATCGTACTCACTATGCTTAACTCGAACCTTAAGCTCGGAGAAAGGAACAGAGGTCCGGTAGTACCCATCGTGGACGAAAGATAGATATCTCTGACAGTCGAGAATTTGGCGGAAGCTCAGCGACGAGGAGCCCATGGATCAAGGAACCATCGGCTCAACACCCACTTTGCAGAAAGCTGAATCCATTAATTTTCGTGTCATGTGGAAGAATTTCACATGCGCCGTCCAATGGTTGAGTAGAAAGATGCATCTGCTTGCACAAACCAGCTCCTTCGTATGTCCAGCACTGGGTGATGGAGGACCGTGCATAGTTAGAAGATAACCAAAGATGCTCCATAAATTATTCTCCGCTGGAGTGCGTATCCTGGCTCGCCTAGCTCAGCACCAGCAGCCGGACAACCATGCAGAAAATGGTTCTAGCGTTCATTGAACAGCTCATCAAGCTTCAATCTAGCGATTGCCGAAACCCATTCGATCAGTCATCTACCCATGCTCGAATTCGAAGATCGACCCTCGGCAATCACCAGTCAAACTCATTCTTTCATGACCTTGTCAACTCAACATCCTTGCCGATAAGGAGCCTTGACCAAACTTCCACCATAAGGATGGTAAAGGAAGCATTTTCAGAAATTTAGACCGATTTCCGGTTCGCCCCGTTTCTGCGCCAGGCTTTTCTTGGAATTGCTCGGAGGGGTGAAAGAAGGTCTAATGTTTAGTGCTCCTTGGCCCACCGACAGCAAATCCACAGCTGATATGCATTCACGTAAAACATATCGATCTATTTGGAGCATGGTTTCCTGCAGTTCTGCCGATCTTCCAAGCTGTTGACAAAGTCGGTCAATTCATTGGTTGAAACAAGCCTTGAACTTCCTCCCTCTACGCACCAAAACGAGCCTCTAGCATGTGCTCCTGTATGTGATGCAGGACAGAAACAAGAAGTCGCATTGGGGAACCGAAAGCATGGCATGTACACCACTTGATTTACGACCCCACTACTGCTGAATGGTGATCTTCGTCGATGGCTAAGACAGCTACTGTGCTGCATAGAATGCGCAGTAGCCAACACCGAAAAGTCGGGATGGGCCAGCGCGTGGCTTTTCACAGCTCCAACAGATGATGTATCATGCCTGAAGCACCAGAATGGGGACCGGGCATGATCGTCGGCGGGTTGGACGTTGCCAGTCCAACGTTTTTGACTGCATATTAGTGTGAGTGAGCAGGAGCTCCTCTGGCCGTTTTCTACAAGAAAGGAGAACGTGCGGTAATGAATATATTGATGTTGCTTTCATGATACCATGTTACGATTGTTTTGGCGGAAATGCCTTTTGAATACTTCAGTACCTAGGTAGCACTGAGCTATCAGTAGTGAATCATCGCTATTTCAGTGCACTTCTTCATAGGTACCAAGTGCTCCGAGTCAGTCGCAACACCGAGCGCCTATATTTCATAAAATCGTCGATCTTTGCCTACGCAACTGAACTAGAAAGTACGTGCGACGGGCATTGCCACGCAAGATTGAATAAAAATGCGCCAGCTTAACATGGTTCCGTCTGCCAGTCTTCCCTGTAAACACCAAACCACAAAAGTGGTACATCGTCCAATGTTAATAACCAAATCGATATGCGAACACAAACCGTGAATATCAGAAACCTCGCTCGTACCTGGTGCAACGCCACAACACCTTGTTTCTGGGGAGAAGAGCAAGTCCCTGCCTTCCTCTCTCCTGCGAGTAAAGACGCCGTGCAAGTGACGGGTGGTTCCCAACATGAGAGAACGTGCACTCGCTTGGCGTCGGAATATATCACTCCGGAACTCCTGCTTCACAAATTGGGCCAAGGTGAGTTTCTCTGACTCTCATCCGAGGACGAACTCTCTCCATGACATGCCAAGCTCACCGGATCTGCCCGTTACGGAGTTGGGGAAGGCTTCTTTGAACACCTTCCCCAGCCCAAGGCGGAGGGCAATGTCCTCCTTGTTTCTTTCTATCAGGAGGACGTAGTACAAATCCCATTCGGACTGTTCCCTTTCGGTCTGTATGTAGTAGTTCCAGTCTTCACATTCCTCATCGGAGAATTCCTTGGCTTCTGACAGAGCAACCAGCTCAAATGGAGTTCCAAGGTCGAGGTTCCTGGGCTTTTTGTCTAGTACGACTGTGCCGCACCAGTCTCCCTTTTGGTCGACCACGCTCAGACGTTGTAGCTCATTTGGCCGTCCACGACCTTGCTTTCCATCTTCGAGGCGCAGCCAGAAGTATGCTGACCAGGTCCAGAATTGTAGAAATGGCATGTCGGGCCGGTTGGGATATGGCTTCGCGTCGGGTCGGGCCTTGCTCGTATTGAAGGGGTAGTCCGGAAGGGTCCGTTTGAAGTCCAAGCCATTATTTTTCTTAGCTAAGGTGGGCAGCGGTCGACCAAAGGCATCCGTACCATCTCCAATGAGTCCATAGCCAGACCATCGTGGATCTGTCGATGGGGTCGTCAATCGTGAAGGACTCCGTACGAGGCGCAGATCGCCGTGGCCATCTCTGATGTACCATATGATCCATGTATGATTCATAAGCCACTGATGGAGATTCGAAAGTGCACCCATCATCAAATCCGGCTGGTAGTGGCTTTGACCGATCCAACCACACCACGCCCAGCTTGGGAGTTTGAGGTTCTTCTTTAAGGTGATACCATTTTGGGTTACCGCATCGTGGAGGCGCCGTCGAAGAACGTGCCGTGGCTCCCAAAGCAGAGCCCAGTCGAAGTGAGAGTTTGGTAGGCCAAATATAAATTCGGCATCGAGGTGGGGTCCTAACATGTTCGTAATTCCACTGAAAGCCGCCAGAATATCTCCGGAACGTGAGAGGAAGCGCTGGGTATACATCTCCACGCATCGAGTGTAGATTCGGAGTGCCCTGGTGTGCAGATCTGCCAACATCTGCAGCGGCGCATGCACAAGCTCGACGGACCATCCAGCACCACCATGTTCTGCTATAATGTCTTCGGACATGGCTGTGGCTCTGCATTGGAAGTAGACACGACCTCGGGTGAAAAGAAGACAGCGGCGCGAGAGAAGACGCTCCTGAAATGTCCATGCTCTTGTGTTCCAGTTTGAGCGTCGAATATACGTCTCTGAGAGATGCGAGACCATGAGGTTCACTCCTGCCTTATATTCTTCAATGTACTGCGAGAACCGCCTTTTAGATGGATTCAAGCCTACCAGACCGGCACTTGCGTCTGGATCGTCGGCTGCACAGATGGTCAGAAAGGCATTGCCATAAACTCGATCCATGATCTGCGCGTTCAGATTCCAGGAGTCGTCGCTGTCCTGAACGATACAAAGCGCATCAACCCAAAGATAGCGCTTTTCGAGATTTTTCGTGAGTTTGATGGCATCCTGAATTGCGCGCGGCAGCCGATACATGACCTTGGAAAGACCACCTTCGGATCTCAGGTCTCGCACATTTTCTATGGAAGTTGTGAATTTTTCCGCACCTCCCCAAGCATAGCTTAGAGCGATGTATTCCGCCTTTTCAGGTAGGCTAGTCAGACACTCACTGTCTACATCAATAACTCCGAAGAATCCTTTGGTAGCAAAATCGTGAAATGCAGAATTTCCATGAATGGGTCCGCAGTCCTGATGATAGTCCTGGCACAACTCGACCCATCGTTTGATCAAGGTGATATTGGCCCTGCTGTGGTCGACGTAACGGCCCATCATAAAGCTGTCAAGAGGCCATCGCTGGTCTGGCATCAAAACGATGTACGAATCCTGCAACTTAAGGTCGTTTGTCGACCATTGAAGTTTCAAACGCCGAGTTTTGGCTTTGATGACATCCGTAGCATTTCCATGCGTAGTCAGGCGGCCATCTAGTTACCAACTGACCCAGCAATGTGTGGAAGAAAAACTTGGATGTTCTTCGAGATCATCATCGCTCTGCTCCTGCGCTGCCTTTGTGACAAGACTGCAGAAGGGACAGAACCTTGCACGCTGCCAGATCTCTGACAGAGAACCAAGAGTTAGTTTGCTTCTTCCTGAAGCAGGATCGAAGGTGCCACCGGAGTGCGGAGGCACTGGCTGAGCAACGCCAGACGAAGATGGAGCCCTGTCGTCGCGAACCTGAAACTTTTCAGGCGTCAGGTTCATGCCGGCGCAGATTTCGCACAAATGCCGTAGGTCTTGTGAAGGGTTGTTCGTAAGATACGACACAATCTTGTCGATCTGTGCATATATTAGCAAACCCATCAAGACGAGGGCAGGATACCCTACTCGCTTCCTCTTTCTAATCTTGTTCGCAGCCTCTATCCATAGCGCTCGTCTCTTGAAGAACTATGTCAGAGGGAAATGCTGTTGTCATTTTTCCTTCTACATACCCGCAGCTTCCTTCTCCTCGCCTCCAGATCTTCATTTGGCCTCGGAGAATTTGGCTCAGATGATTTCTCGTTGGTCGGGACATGCGCTTCTGCGCGATCTGAGCCATTTGCCATTTTTGAGCAGTCATAAGTCCACTTTAGTGAATGCAAATGGATTCAGAAAGGAAGAGCTACTTCAAAGTCCAATCCTCATGGCTTTAATGTACTTTGCCGATTTCATCACCGGAACATTCTGCCAGGACATGCTGGTTGTAGCATGCACGATGAACCAGAAACAGAACACTCAATAACGAAGGCGTAAGAACACCACAGGCAAAAGCCATCATCAGCATGATCTTCCACACCAATAGGCTTGAGGATCAAGTTTAGATCCTGGCAGCTCTTCGCGAGACAGTCCCTCTGGTGGGAAAGGAGAACCAGTGGTTTTCACCGCCTTGAGCCGTCCTCGAATGATGTTGCAAGACACACCTCTTGACATCCCTGCTTCAGCGCAGAAGAAAGTAAGGACAATCATAAGAACCAATTCTGGTATGCTTGAGTTTGCCTGGCCCCCGAGATGAGGTCACAGGCACTGCTTGCCTTGATGAGCCAGGGTTATTGCCTGAAGTGTGAGCTGAGGTACCAGAATACCCCGTGACCCAACAGCGCTGCAACTCAAGTGTCTTTTGTCTCCACAGCCTGCCTACCGGCAGACTCCGTCAGCAGGTCTATTTTTGCATCTGAAGAATATTGTGGGAAAGATTGTTGTGAAGATTCGACGCAATCTTTAGATGGGCTTTTTCAGGCTCAAGGCCAAGACTAACATGGTTTTGAGCAAAATGTTGGTTATGGTCCATAATTAGTTAATCTGCAAAGGAACAACATAATGCAAAATATCAGATCTAGCGTTTCCTTGAACAACCAGGTTTTGTCACGGTACTGTCATGCTCAAAGCTTCTTGAATGTTTGATGCAATCAAATGGTGCCTGTCTTGCTATAAATAATCAGAATGCTATCAATTTGCAACTAATGTCTCATTTCATAGTACCATGCTCTTCATCCATGTTCAATGTCTGTTCCGTCGCTTCAATCATCGGGCAGCTACTCTCACCTGACCCTGACCCGGTTCCGGTCCGCCGGATAGGTTGCTTACAAACTCATGGTACCTGAATACGTCCCCGTTCTTTCGATTTGCGCCCACGGCCTGAGGTCCCACGTTTCTTAGCCCCGAGAGACCCACTCCATGTTTGCCTAGTATCCTTCTTCCGGTGAAGCCATTGAGAGCTTCATCGATATCTCGCTCGGTCAAAGCCCTCTCGCCAGGCTCGGGCGGTGTAGCAAGCAGTGCTCTTCTGAGTTCGGCCACATCAACCTGTCCGCTGTCGTCATCGTCGAACGCAGAGAATGCATTGAGCAGTTCTTGTTGTGGGGAAATGTTGACGAGTGCGGTGGCGAGAGAATTGAGATACTGAGGCAGTGAGATTTGCTGGGGGTAACCAGGCGGGAAGAGTTGGGACATTTCGTTGGTGGACAGGCCCAAGGATTGGAGGGTTTCGGCGACGCATGAGGGTGTGATTGTGCCAGTAGAGTTCGAGTCAAGAACGGAGAAGGATTCGCGGAGGGAATGGAGGAGCGCGGGTGGGAGGCGAGAGAGATCGTCACCCATACCAGAGCTCACTGGAGCGGCCGGCAGCGTCCTCGGTTGAGGCTGTGGCTGAGAGTAAGAGGCAGATGCTGGTTGCTGTTGACTTCTAGTCGGTGGCTGTGGAAGTTTTCTAGCTGAGGAGAGAGATGGTGAGGCTGATGGGTCGTATTGTGCCCGCATCATGGGTGGAAGAGGATGGTCTGTGTTGGATTTGGTGGGCGTGCTTATCATGCTTTCTTCCTCTTCTTCCTCCGAGGCAGTGTACGACTGCTTCAGCTTTGAGGGTGAGGAAAGCGGCGAAGCTTGCACTCGAGAGGTCGACGGTGGTGTGTTGCTTGCGCGATAAGCTGTGGGTGAGCCTGGAGAGGCTGGACGACGGAAGGGGGACGATCGAGTCGACATTGAGAAGGACTGTAGGTGTAAGTAGGTAGAGAAATGTGGATGACAACCTTGCTTACCATGATGCGTCCTTTTCTAATCTGTCACTGTGATGGCTTGCTTGGATGGTGGAGCAAATATGTGCTTGGGTTGATGTTGTGTAACAGGGTACACCTCCAGCAGGCCCTTCGTCCTTGTGCCAGCAATCGCGACGTTCTCAATATATCTGTATTCAATATGGCTTCAATACTGGCTTTCACGTTTATGAATGTACCGATACAGATCTCACCAGTTGAAGTGACAATGTGAACGTGCGTGTTGGTTATGGCCAGATGAGTGTTGTTTACACGGCCATGGTCGCCGGGCAACGTCCCAAGAGTGATCTGCGAATGGCGTCAAAGGCTGGGATGTCCCTGCCAAAGAATCCCTGCGCGGCGCCAGGGGTTCCATATTGTGGGGTGGAAGGTCCCTGGAAGCCCAAGCGAAAGGTAAAAGCATGTGAAGTCTGAAGCCACTCAATGTTGGATTGCTCATGCACGAGAGCAACCCTCGACGCCTATACCGACCCCGAGGATTTTGCTGGTCCCTGCATAGCGCTTTTTACGACAGCCAGAAATGAGACCAGAATAATCAACAGCGGTGCGCAGCGTGCATCCAGGAGCCGACCACGACGACGCTCACTTTTGCGACGCAGAGAGTAATGGTTGCGACGATGCCCGCCCCATCCCAGCCATTTGCGCCTGTTGTAGGCGAGAGGCGCTCCTCATTGTCATCTAAGCACGGTTCCCATCGATCATCCGCCTCTGTCTCCCGCTCGCTGAGCCACAGGCAGGCTCCTTCACAGCACTCACTGGGACTGCAGTCACCCCAGGGCTCCTTTGTATCATCACAAAAAGTATATACGCCGGCGGAAAATGGGGTGCGAAGACGCCGCCATCCTCGGGTCAAGTCGCAATACCCATTGGACGATAGCGAGCCGCATGTTGAATATATCCTGGTTGCTTCCTTTGACGTCGACCGAGGGCCCACAATGTTGCACCAGGTTCCTGGCGCCATAAGCCCAGATGAAAACATGCTTGCCGAACTCATGTTGCCCGATCAGACTCATATGAGGCCTCAAGATTGGACCATGTTTTTTCTCCACAAAGATGGTGCAGCGGCTGAAGATGCGGCAGAGCGAAGAGAGTTGAGGCGGCAAATGAGAGAATTACGAGAGCAACAACGGCAAGCTGGGGAAGACGTCGACGGGGAATCCTCCTCCGACGAGGACAGTGACGATGGCTTGGACGGCCCGCCGTTGATGTACGTTCTCAACCTGGTAAACACGAAGCATGATCCAAATGAGAAGCGAGGCGCCAAAACACAAGCCATGGCCATTTGCACACGACACACTTTTTTGCACATATACAAACCTTTACTTCTACTAGCCCTGGAGGACTACTTCAAGAATCCGGGTCAGGAAGTTCTAGAAAATCTTTACAACTCACTTAATGCCATGGATATATCACTAATGCCGCGACTGTCCCTTCTGGAAAGGCACGTCTTACAGGCCAACGATGTTCGCGATCTCTTTGTCGAGAAGTATGAAGCGATGATAGAGCAACGGCTGGAAGACGAGGCGGCTGCACGAACCGACAGTCCGCCGGAATCACCGAGCAGGAACAAGTACGTCACCCCTCGAGATACCCATGAATTTGAATCTAAGATCATCTACAACGATATACCTATCCCGGTCAAGATACCCACAGCACCAGCATCCGAGACGGTAGGCGACTTCTCTTTGATCCAGCTTGTACAGACCTTTACCACACCACACGTCACCCAGCCACAACCTTTCGCGCTACATCCCCATCTAACGACCGCCGGCGCTTTTACCCACCCCATCATCGTCCTGATCAACGCCATGCTCACCGAGAAACGAGTCATATTCCTCGGTCACAACCGACCCTCCGGTGAAGTGGCAGAAGCAGTCCTTGCCGCCTGCGCCCTGACATCCGGCGGTATCCTGCGCGGTTTCACCCGCCACGCCTTCCCATACACCGATCTTAGCAAGATCGATGATCTGTTGAAGGTTCCGGGATTTATCGCCGGCGTCACCAATCCAGCATTCTCCTACCATCCAGAATGGTGGGATTTGCTTGTTGACCTCCCTGCCGGCAGGATGAAAATATCCAATAGCATAGCGCCCGCCCCCGTCACAGAAGGGTCAACGTTCTTCGCCCAGCACCCCGCGCTACCCAAGGACACCCACCCAGATCCTACTGGTGACGTTGCGTTCATGGAGAATATAGTGGCATGCATCGAAAGTCGGCAAGGGGAGCAGATGATCCGAAGTAAATTCCGCTCATACATATCAAAATTCACGCGCGTGGCAGCAGCATTTGAAGAGACGGTTTATGGAGCTAGTTCTCTCACCGTGTTGCCGCCCACCGAGATTGAGAAACCTGGCTCGGTGAACGGTGCATTGCACCGAAAATCATCTACAACAACTGCTTCATCATCCAAACCACTTAAAGGACACGGCTACGTGTGGGCGAGCGAAGAAGCGAAGATTCGAGAATTAGCGGCCACGACAGCGAAGATTGAAGGATGGCGTAGTACACGCTCCTACTACGCTTTCATTCAGGATCTTGCGACTGAAGCTTCGATGAAAGAGGAGCCTATCTCACCTATTTCGTCGTCGTCGGATTTGCATGCAAGTCCACAGAAGACCAAGACGAACGGCGTCGAACGACTCGATGGTCCAAGACCATATCTCGACATCAACCACTCTCTCTCCCGTCTTCGCACCCTACGTCTTGCCCCTCAAGAAGCGGCGCGGATTTATCTTGCGCTGGCGCAGTACTGCACATCTTATAACACTATTCTGGAGCTTCTCTCGCATGCTCCTCTGTCCGAAGCAGGACTCTTTCACGTCTCTCTGGGATTATGGCATGAGGACAGAAGAGTGCGGGAAGCCACGACGAAATTGTTAGACCAAGTGCGACGGCATGCCGCAGGCCGAGTATGGTTCGCAAGGCTAGGCGGTTTTGTCAATCTTGGCTTTGCTAGAGGATTGAATGAGACCGGATTGAGCGCAGGGCGGGATCTGAATGGTGCACTAGACTGATGATATCCATAGTCTTCAGGAAGACAGGATGAAACCCTACTACGAGGCGAAGTGCACGTGGTAGACCACTTGAGCTCACTGTGAGCAGCAAATAGACAACGTTTGATTTAAGTATCCGAGAAGCATTCACACTCCTCTGCACCCTTCTCAAGTCCTTCACGCGTTTCCTACCATTACCTTAGTGTTGGCCTTGGGTGTTTCGGAGATAAGATGTTTGCCTGGTTTGATGAGGAATGTTAGCCTTGTCCCGCACGTGCTTCGTTTGCCCTCTTGCCTCTCTTGCCTTTTCGTGACGACGTCTAGATTCACCTCACCAACACAAGTACTTTCAATCTCAACTCCCAACCCCTGCGATAAGCCTGTTTCAGCTGCATAAACATCTTGACTTCCACATATTTGGCGACAGTTGTATGACGCCCAATCTTTCTAAACATTGAGACGGGACCTGGCCTCGTTACGCCGTTCGAAGGTATGTGATTTCATGGTCTGATAACACGTATGAAAGGGTGACAATCTGCCTACGCGGCCATACCTATGCCTTGTCCAGATGTACTGCGTTGTGCAGCGCAGGTCTTGGGTCAAACAGCAAACCGCTTCAGCAGCTCCTTCTGCAAAGTCGACGACCTTGTCCTTTGTACGGCATTCCTGATACTGATCGCATGTCTATAGGCTATATTGATCAAGACTCTTTGGTCTCTTCTCCTCTCCGCCGCCGGGCCTCTCCTTGCTGTTAAACCTTCAACCTCGACCGCTGTCAGAAAATGGCTATGGATGAGCGAGAAGTGCGTTCCAAGGGTGACGCGCTCCAGAAAGCCCTCAGCTCGAGAGAAACCGCTGGCAATGTCCTCAACATTCTTAAAGAGCTACAAAAGGGCGTGAAGCCATCAGAAGATCTCTTACGGAAAACACAAATCGGCAAGATAGTGAACAAGGTCAAGGGTCTCCATGGCGTGGATCCGGCCATCCCTCGATTAGCATCAGAAATCATTTCCCAATGGCGAAACTCCGTCAACAAGACCAAACAAGCACCGGCGAGCGGCTCAACTACACCGAATGGCACAAAATCACCTGCACCAGTAGCACCATCCTCCCAGTCGAAAACCGACTCGAAACTTCCTACAGGCGTGCCACTTGACAAGCGCTCGTGGAAGACTGACAAAATCGACAAGTCTTCTTTGACCTCTGAAGCCGGCCGCAACAATTCTATCGGTCTGCTGTATGATAGTCTAGTAGTCGGCTCTTCCCTTCCACCCTCAAAAGTTCTGGACATAGCGCGCCAGGTCGAACTAGCCGTCTACAACCTTCCTGCCGCGTCGGCCGGTTCCTCCTCTGGTCCTCACACTTCCGACTTCTACAAAGAAAAGATTCGCTCCCTGTATCAAAACCTCAAGAACAAAGCCAACCCCGATTTGCGGCAGAGGGTAGTAGGTGGACAAATATCACCGAGTAAAATTGCGAGCATGACGCACGAGGAGATGAAGTCCGACCAACAGCAGGCTGAAGACGAGAAGCTCAAGAAGGAGAACTTGAGTAATGCCATGGTACCAAAGGACGAGAAGAGTATTTCTGACCATTTGGAGTGTGGTCGATGCAAGAAAAAGATGGTCAGCTTTACCCAGGCCCAGACGAGGAGTGCCGACGAACCGATGACGACCTTCTGTGAGTGTATGAATTGTGGTAACCGGTGGAAGTTTTCATGAAAGCAAAAGAGATATTGTATGTGGTGCAGATTGTCAGGACTACAGACAGCCTTGAATTAATAAATGAGAAAGCGAGAAAACTGGAACGAACTCGCAACCTCAACCTTTTATCAACGATCATTCCCGCGAACGCGCGGGGCAGCCCTATTGATGTGCTCAGCAATCTCACATGTGACGGACAGGATGTAGAAACTCCATCCAAAAAGCTTGGGAACGATTTCAAACGAAACTAAAGAACAGAATCCTGAGCACTGTATTGCATTGTATTGCACTGCAGATGCTCAGACTTGCAAGAGACTGCATTCAGGGGCTACTCTACCAAAGCAACCAACCAATTATCCTAAACATGAGCTCACACTTCACAACCATATACCTAGCCCGCCATCATCTCCACCGAACATGTTTCCGGCCCCCATATAACTTCTGCCAAAACCTATCTGATTAGCAGCTTCACAGTTTGCTCACAGCCAACTGCTCAAAAACACAACCTTATCCGACCCGCTCAATCAACCAATGCGCCAACAAATACCCTTTTGGAAGCGAGAAGGCGTAATCAACCCTATTCCAAGGCAAGCGTACGCACGCACACAGGCATACAAACGCCAGCCAATATCTTATACCAACGGTCTAGTCTAGTTCAGCTCAGCTCAGCGAAACGAACACCATCTTCTGCTTTCTGCACTAACCCACTTACTAGGATGGATTGAGTGAGCAAGTAACTAATTGACACAAACAAGTAACAGAGGCTGCTGAAGAGGTAATACTGGAGATGAGCAAATCAGGTTTTACTTATATAAGTCGATCGCTTGAGGAGGAGAGGGAAGACATTGAGTCATGAAACTTCACATATGTTAGGCACTCAAACACTTGGGCCTTACTTACAGTAGGCAAGAGAGTTGAGCGAGTAACTCGTTTCATTCCATCTATGTTTATGTAACATAACATAATAAAAATAACATGTACTGTATCATACCCATCATAGCTTTCTAGTTTCGTCTTATTGTGCATTCTTCCTCTCACATCCCCCCTTTCGATTACTCTTGGCAAATCAACGAGCGGGATGCAGTAGAGGTGGTATATCCTTTGTATTTGTAAACGAAGAACAAATTCCCGTGGGTATCTAGACTACTGAAAGCAAGAAACTAAACATCACCCATCCATTTCCATCACATATTTTCCTTGATCGCGCTACATTCACAGATTCTGGTGACGAGCGCCATCGCAATTGATACCAGTGTTACATTCTCCCAGAACTCGCTTCCAATGTTTCCTTCCCAATCCTCCTTGCACTTTCATCTAATGCCAAAAGCTCGAGAGTAACGCCAGTAGTAGAATTGGCGGCATGAGAGAAATTTTATCCCTGCTGACCTGCTGGACCTGTGCTTGACCATGTATGTTGTTTCGCTACATCCGACGAATCCTGCCATGACCCTACTTCTTCCATCATTATTTCGAGGCATACAACCTGCTTGCAGAAATCAGCAATCTCCATTGCATGCCTGAGCTGGACTTCATCCTCCTTCCGACTTTCTTCCCTATTGTTCCGCTGTTTATCCACCGGTTTCGCTTGATAGACATTCATAGTTTCTTTGCCAGCTCTTGCCAGACTTTGCACCGAATTTGTGTGTTTGGTCCGAGCATGATTTTCAAGGACTAATTTTGGCTCGTCGAGAGTCAACATGCCATTAGATCCTACACTAGAGATTGCGTCAGGGGTCTGCTGCTGACATTCCTCCTGTGTTGAACGATCCTATCGTCCTTGGTAATTGTTGCTCGGGTAGCCTCCATGTCGTTGCTCATGCGGACGCGCTCGATGTTCGTTTCCATGGTTGGCCGGATCAATTTCTCTGTACTGAACCATTCGGCTTCTCTCTTCATAATGTGTTGATGGCCTGCCGGATGGATTGATGATTTCAACGTATTGTCCCGTTGTCGGATGTTCCGCTACGTAGTACTGGCCAGTAGTCTGGTCGTAAAGCCTATCGCGGTGATAAGGATGTGCTGGAACTCGCTCAACAGGCTCATATGCATATCGCGGGTAACCTCCGTCGGCAGGATAGTGCACTCTTTCAATAGGAACCTCTCGTAACTCAACTGGATGTCCTCGATAATAGTTCGGTGGAACTGGCTCTTCAAGACGACCATATCGATCCACGAGTCGTCGTGTGAAATTGTGTTGCGGCGGCGACAATTCGTGATAGACTCGCCCTTCTTGGGGGATCGGTGTGCCCTGCTCGTCGAACTCTATGACTCTCGAAGGACCACGTTCCATCGGCATAGTTTGCTGAGGGATGTTGTCTCGTGAGGCTAATGTGGTAGGTGACCTCGGGTGATAACCTGGTGCTGGTTCAGCTTGCAAGATGGTTCTCGCAGCTTGTTGAGTATGCTCGTACAAAGCTCTTGCATTTGCTGTTGCTTCTCTTCGAGAAACATAATCCGGTGTTGCTCTTCTGCTAACCCTGACAGCCGATCCTGCGGCACTATTCGACCTTGAGACAGGTTTCGAGCCGATAGCGCTGCGAGCAGAATCCAAACCTGACTCCGCCATCTCTACATCTAAAGAACTCTCTATAGTGCTTAGGAAGTCGTCAGCAGCGCTAGTAACGTGCGGCTTCTCGTTGCTCCTCTGAGGTCGTGCTGGTCTTATGGTGTTCGATCTCGTCATTGGTTCTGCTGCTGCGTGGATGATGTTTTCATGTCTATCTTCTAGCGCTACCCCGGAAGCTGACAATGATGTCGGTCTGTATGGTGATAGGCCTAGTTCTAGCGGATACCGGTCGCGATCAGGAACTCCATAGCGCCTAGAAGTTGAATCGCTTTCTGATAGTTCATCCCCCCTCATAGTACGCGAGCTCGCCGACCACATATCACGGGAGGAGTTGACTTCACCCCAAGTAGCAGCTGTTGAAGGATCAGCTCGTGTTGCGTAGCGTTGCTGATACGCATTGTAGCCATTGGTCACACGTGGTAGTTCTGCAGCATAAACGGGTGAACGTAGAGCTTGGAGATTGCCTTCGGTACGTTGACCGTTGTTAACTTGCTGCTGAGCAGGAGCATCTAACCTGACAGTCTCGGCAGCTTTGTATATTGCAGCAAGGTGAGCATCCTCAAGGAAGGTCTGCAAAGGTGCAGGGATATCGCCCACTGTCAACAGGCTTTTGATTAGCGCCGGCTCCGGAAGGGCAACCATATCAGTGTGCCACTTGAGCTTAGCAGCCGCCGGGTTTCGTTCGACGTGCGACTTCTCGAAGTGAGCAATTAGATAGTGGAGAGCCCAGCTGGCGCGGGCATTCAAGTCTCCGTGGATGACGCACTCCCAGCATCTGAGATTGTCAATGTCACGAAGTTCTCTCAAATCTTGTTTTTTGAGGCAATCGCTGAACAGCCCCAGTGCTGGTTCGTTGCTGTACTTCCTGCTAAAGTTCGAGAAGCCATAATTAAGTGCAAGGTGTAATTGCAGAGACTTTGGAGCGCCGGATGCTTTCGAAGCCATGTTCCAGCCTTGCAGGACTTCGGATGCTAGAACATCTCGCTGAGTGTGATACATTAGGTAAGGAGGTCCCGTTGCGGATGGTGCTACTGGGTATCTCGTCAATGGGACTATAGCAGACAATGTGTTCGTCGTGTTGCTCACTAAACTCATCGTATCTGGAGATCGCCAGCCAGCAGATTGTGCTGTTGCTGTCATGATCGACCCCGGTGAGATCACCGACAGTGGTTTGTTCGAAAGCGTAGGCGTATGGGTAATACTGGGTTCAGGAGTGCGAATCCTCTCTGGGTGAGGATCGAACGGCGGCTGATCAGGCCACTTCGCTTTCCAGTACAAGGCTGTACCTCGGCTGAAGTCAGATGTATGCTTCGAAGCATAGTGTTGGATGATCGAGTCAAAGGCGAAGTACTTGATATTGCCTTGTGTTGTGCACACGCTACATAGGAACAAGTCTTTACGAATTTGTTCGGTGCGTGGTTTAATCGTCTGCTCGAACACCCATTTCATGTGGTCCAGGGTCAAAGTGTCATCTTCCTCAGAAGCGACCCTCAGGTATCCGGCCTGAGCTTGCAAGCTTTCAATTCGAGCCTTTTGATCCAGATAGGCCCTTTTGGTGTATATCAAAACATCCGCAGCAAAGTGTGGTGAGCTTGGATACGTCACGTAGCCACCATAGCCCCACTTCTGCTTGATGTACTCTTCAGCAATCTCGCAAAGCTTCTCTTTGATTGGCACGTCTGCATGGGCAAGTACATAGTCATCAGTTCGTGAAGGTGGCCTGAATTGTCCTGGGATCGGGGCTCTGGTCACGTTGTTTTTTGCCTCGTCCTGTAACATCACTTTATGTCTTTGCTCCAGAAGGCGTTCTTTCAAAGTCTCCCAAGCACTCTCATTCAACGGCATCTGGATCTGTAGAGCAGCTTCGAAGGCGTCAAGGCGTTCAAGCATGTCTGGAGATATTGGTGGATTTAGTCTGCGGCAGCGCCGTACGATGTCATGTTTCTTGTTCGATTTCATTCTTGCAATCTCACGAGAACTTGGAGCTGCTCTTTGAGTTCTAGTGCTTTTCTGGGAGTCCATGGAGGCCGTGTCGGAGTTCATTTGCATGGTCCATGTTGAGTCCAGTCCCGGGGGCAAGCCATAGTGCGGAAGTGGCATCAGAGGCAGACCCAGAGGTGGAGGGGGTAGCGGGTGCAACAGGTTGTTTGGTTGACTAGACAAAGTAGGTCGAGGTATTTCACCGATTGAAGTTGGAGTCACGAAATTGTTCTGATTACCTTCTCGCGGTTGCGCACTCGCCGAGGTCAGCATGGCGGAGCGTGCGGCAGAAAGTGCTCCAGAAGTTTCCCAGTGCTCAAAACGAGCGGCTTCATTTTGAGCTGATTGACCTTCAGTGGACAGACCCTGGAACCAGCCCTCAGCAGCAGCAGGGCCGAGGGATCGTGCCTCGACAGCTTTTTCTAACAAGGCCTCAATGTCAGGGATAAAATGATATTTTTGTATTTGCAGACCATCGGGAACAGATTTTTGGACAACTTCCGCCGGAACATAGAACATGTTCTGGGTGAACAATGCGAAAGGAAGACCTGGACGTATTGGTGACGCATCTGATATGAGAACTTCTGTGTCCTAGCAGCGAACAAATTAGAATGCAAGAGGTTGTGGGGGATAAGTGGTGGTTTACCTTTCGAAGACGTGACTGAATGCAAGTGGTGCAGGAGCGTACCTTGAACGGCCAAATGGTGCGTACTGGATTTGAAACAGGACTTTCATACCACAAGTTGGAGGAATCCGTTGAAGGCGAAACGGTGCTGCAAAAATGGCATTTGGAACCAAAAGCAAGAAGGAGCTGGGCCCGCTCAGACATACCAGGCATGGGCCTCGGCATGCTTACAATGAATCGTCTTCGAGAGGAAGTCCAAATGGACTCCTGAGAACGAAGAGCAAGAGTATGGCCATCGTCTTCTTTCGGCAGCTCACAGCCCGGGTCAAGCAGGCTGCGAAAGCGTCTGTTGACACGTATCAAGCGACTGAGTGAAAGAGGGTCAACGTAGGAGAATATATGCTGTAGAATGGCGGAGGGTAGGGTATTTATGCTCGAGATAGCAACTGGTGGCTTGGAGGGGAGACGAGGCTTTTTGGGTAAAGGATGTGGATCCGGAGATGAGACATGGTTTTGTTCCGGTCGTCCACGAATGAATCCAGCGTGTGAGAGGGTAGGTATGGGGACTTCCACCAAACTGTCTGGAGATCGTTTTCGTTTGCCGGAGGCGGAAGCGTCTTCAGCAAAAGGTGCGTCTTCCATGACCTGAGTGGGGAAAGTGAAAGCGAGACATAAGAAAGAGATTGGGGGAGGGTTATGCGCCTTCCTGGAGAAGACTAGGCGTAGATGCCAGCCTCCGCACGTCGTGATATGTTGGTCCTTTTGGGGATGTGGTCCAGCAGTTTACCAGCGGGAATTATGGCGGTGCCCCTCGTAGGTAGGCTCGTCTGTCCTTGAGCAATGGTTTCAATAGGAGTGTCGAGCGCAACGGATGCCGAAATGGCTAACGTGCGGAAAGGTGCGCGATGACAATCCCTGAGCGCATGAATCCGGGCAAGAAGCGACGAAATGTGACGAGCCAAAAGTGGTCCCGGCGCGTGTGCTGGACAGCTGTAGGCAGCGAGTTGCGCCAATCGAGCGCAGCGCAAGAATCAGAGAGATCTTAATTGACTGACAAGCCAGCGCCAGTTGTTGATTGAGATGGAAAGTGGCGGTGGGTGAGGTGAGAGGAAGGAGCAGTCGTGGTCTGCGTGACTGCGGCAGCAGCAGGAGGCTGCGACAAGCAAGAAGTAGGGCAGGTGCGGTGGCCTTCCACTGTTGAGCCACTCGTGGCTTAGTGCCGCTCTAAAAGTGGCTGCCGCCAAGCTCTTCGTCATAAGCTGCGCGTTTGAGCCCGGAGACTGCAACATCGGATGAAGCAGCTGTGCAGGTGGCCGCAGAATATCACCCTCTATTCTTGTTCGTACTTTCTAGCCATCTCCTCGCAATTTACAGGCTTGCCTCTTTGACTGACCATACTGCGAGACAGTAGTGAATTCAACGTTACCTGCATCCACGTCTTCTCTACAAAGCCGGATCTGTTGTGCTGACCGGCAGTCGTCCAAGAGGGAAGAACGCAAGCTGGTTTGGTGTTGGGCACGCAACATTAGCGAGCATTTGTTCTCCCAACATACCAATCGAAGCCTCGAGCTGCTCACCTTGTCATCATGGCATCTCTAAACCTCTCAACAAATGGGCCATCGATCTCGAAAAGCTACCAGACCGTGGTCAATGCTCCACCTCCCACGGGCCAAGCTGCATCGTCCCCCACCTATGGACAGTGGGCCCTTTTCTCGGTTACTGCTCCGCTCGCCAATGCTTTCCAGGACTCGGGTAACAAAGAGAGTGTGCTGAAGGTGCAGAGCAGTGGAGGTGCGCAGACCATTTCCGAATCGCTGCTCTCGCTAACAGAGTACAGAGGGAGAGTTGGTCGACCTAATAGAAGAGTTCTCGGATGGCCGAATACAGTTCGCGTTTGTGAAAGTCAAAGACACCAATACGGGCCTGCCCAAAAACGCCCTGATAGCATGGTGTGGCGAGGGTGTGCCCGAGAGAACGAAAGGTTACTTCACAAGCCATTTGACTGCTGTTGCTAAGCTTTTGCACGTACGTTGACCAGGTCATTTCTTGCAAGAGGTTGCTAACAACTGTAGGGCTACCATGTACAGATCACTGCACGATCCGACCGAGACCTGACGCCCGAAAGCATTATCCAAAAAGTCGCTGATGCTTCCGGCGCCAAATACTCGAGCAACAATGCCCCTCCACCGGTAGCCTCTTCTACGAAGCCTCCAGTCGCCTCCAAACCGGTTTTTACTCCTACACAAAGCTCAGGTGTGCCCATTCGAATGGCGAGAAAAGCCGACGCGAACGTAGACGAGGATGGGTGGGGAGCCGATGCGCCGCCAGTCACACGAACGCAGCTTGAAAAGGTAGCCCCAGCCTATCAGCCAACAAAAGTCAACATGCGAGACTTGGCTGCACAAAAGCCTGCCGCCTCCAGCTTCAATGCTCCAGCTCAGACCGACCGTCCAGATGTGGTGAGAGGTGCTTACCAGCCTATTGGAAAGGTTGACATTGCCGAAATCAGGCGGCAGGCCCGGGAGTCGGGCCAGGTGAAAGACGAAAGACCGGAAACTGTCAAAGGAGCGTATGAGCCGGTCGGAAAGGTAGACATTGCTGCTATAAGAGCCCGCGCACAGAAGCCAGACTCTGCCACTCTTCCTGAGCCGAGTCCACAATCACCACAGCAAGACGAGTACCAGCCGCCGTCGCTTGCGCAAAGATCCTCTGCTTTCTCCCAAGGCCCCGAACGGCTCACTTCGATGCCCAAGCCGAAGGTTGCAAACAAGTTTGGAGGGGGTGGTGCTTTTACCGGTACCAAGGCACCCACTCCTGGTGGATTCGAAGCCAAGAACGTTGCTGCCACTGCTCCAGTTGGTGCAGCTGGTCGCACGTTTGCTGATCAGGGCGGCAAGACACCCGCTCAAATCTGGGCCGAGAAGAAAGCACGAGAGCGCGGCCTTAGCGGTTCTGACCCGGCCATTCCTGCAGCGGGCCATACTGGGACGCCTCCCGTCACGGAGCAGAAGAGCGGTAGTGGTGGCTGGGAGAGTGGGTATGCGGGCAAGAAATGGGCTCCAGTCTCAATAGACAAGACCGGCAGGTCCAACGTTTCGGAGCAGAGAACTGGAGAAGCAGTTGCTGAAGAGGAAACTCCAACACCTCCTGCTGGGGGCGTTGGCTCGATTAGAGATCGTTTTAGTGGTGCTGCCCCAATGGGAGCCCCGGCACCTTCATCCACGTACGAGCGGGCACCACCTCCGCCAGCACCAGCGCCAGAGACAAGCACGAAACCGAACCGTGGCATACCGATCCCTGGTCTACCCTCCGCAAGTGCACCGTACGGAGACAATGAAGAAGAAGAGGAGGAGGAAGAAGAGACTTCGGCAATGCCTGTGCCCCCACCACGGCAGCCGCGAAGTCCTACGCCTCCCACTCCAGAGCCGGCAAGCTCTCCGATCAAACTGGCCATGCCTGTCAGTAAGGCGGCTCCTGTCACTGATGTGCATGAGGAGGTGCACTCACCACCAGCACCAGTGCCAACACAGTCCCTCGGTCGCGCTATTCCAGAGCCCGACGACGACGACGAGCCAGAGCAAGGTCCCGACCCAGGTCGATTTGCCGCGCAAGCTGCAGCGATTTCAACAATGGGTCGAGAAGCTGTGGAGGAGGCGTCTGCCCCAACAGCAGGCGGCGGCGGTGAACTTGCTCGAGCAGAATTCGACTATGATGCTGCTGAAGACAATGAGATCTCCCTCCAAGAGGGCGAAATCCTAAGCGATGTTCAGAAAATTGATCCCGATTGGTGGTTGGTAACCAACAGTCGTGGACAACAAGGACTTGTGCCGAGCAACTATCTGCAGCTCATCGAGGAAGATACGGCAGAGCCAGCGCCAGCGCCAACAGTGATGGAAACACCGGTGGAAAGTAAGGCTGCGCCTGCTGCTTCATCTGCGCCTGCTGCTGAAGGAGCAAGCGCAACGGCGCTCTACGACTACGAGGCTGGTGAAGACAACGAAATCTCGTTTCCAGAGAATGCGGTCATTACCGACATTGTGAGTATCCGTGTACCCATTGCAACGCTTTTCACTAACCGATGCAGTCATTCCCCGATGAAGATTGGTGGCATGGTAGCTACAAAGGCAAAACAGGCCTTTTCCCAGCGGCCTATGTTGAGCTAAGACAATAACTGTCCTCCGCTTCTGGCTACGGCCAGACTTCACTGGTCCCGCAAAAGTTTGGAAGGATATGTTGAGAGGATAAATGCTGGCTCTGCGTAGACAACTGGTATGGTTGGCCATGTATGTTGTGTCGGAGCGCATACTCCATGCTCATCGCAAAGCACGAATTTATGCTTCAGGATATTTTACGTGCATATGAAGCCACCAATTAGAAGGTAGCTATATCGGCGACTTGCACGACTCACGCTCCACCTAGCTAACCGCTTGCTCCTCCTGCAACTCATGCTCGGTGTGAAAAAATTCTGAAAAGTCGCGTCAGTCGAGGATAAGGTGCAGAGTTTTCGTCACGCATGAGCAGCTTGCGCGCATAAAGAAGACTCTGCTCCGTGAGGGCTTCATCAGCTTTTGTTTCTTGTAGACAGCATAATTCGGAGGGCAGGAAAAAGTTGTGGAACAGCTTTGCCCACCTTATCGAGCTTATCTATTCGTCCAAACTTTTTTTCCGCCGATATTGGGTGTTTGTAGTCACCGAAACTGCTTTCTACTTGTGCACCACCTACTTGTGCAATTCGAGCACTGCTCTTGTTTTGCTGTTTGAACTGTCTCCTCCATACGAGGAGCCCACACCATGGCTGCCTCTGCTCGATGTCTCCGACAGGTGAGCTCAGCTCTCCTTCGTGAAGCCCGACCGGCGATCGCGCGACCAACTGCTCGTGCTTTCACCTCCCATATTACCCAGCAGAACAACCATCTGCTGGCTCCCCGGACCCCCTACTGGCTGCAAACGAGGAAATTCACGAGGTCGATCCGCCGGTATGCCGCGGTCCAGGAAGCCCCTCGACCAGAAGCATACCTCGAGAGCGGAGTCATCGAAGCTGGGAAGAACCTGGTTGATGTGAAGAAAGTCCTGGTTATAGGCAGTGGTGGTCTCAGTATTGGCCAGGCTGGCGAGTTTGACTACTCTGGTACGTCTCGCAGGGCATCGCCGGCAGGAACTGCACGCTTCACGCTGGAGGCTCTATAGCTAACAATTCACCCATCAGGTTCCCAAGCTCTTAAAGCTCTCAAGGAAGCTAACGTCCGCTCGGTCCTCATAAACCCCAACATTGCGACCATCCAGACCGATCACAAGCTTGCGGACGAAGTTTATTACCTCCCCGTCACCCCCGAATATGTCACGTATGTGATCGAGCGAGAAAAGCCAGATGGCATCATGCTGGCCTTCGGAGGTCAAACAGCCCTCAACCTAGGAGTGAAAATGCAGCGCATGGGTATATTCGAACGGTACGGGGTGAAAGTGCTGGGAACCAGCGTCAGGACGCTTGAGGTCTCTGAGGATCGAGATCTGTTCGCGAAAGCACTGAAGCAGATCGACATCCCCATCGCTGAGTCAATTGCTGTGGAAACGGTCGAAGAAGCTCTGAAGGCCGCAGAAACGGTCGGGTATCCCATCATTGTCCGCTCAGCATATGCCTTGGGTGGCTTGGGCTCCGGTTTCGCCAACAACCCCGAAGAGCTAAGCAACTTGTCGTCTCGATCGCTCTCCTTGGCACCTCAAATTCTAGTGGAAAAGTCCCTGAAGGGCTGGAAAGAGGTGGAATACGAAGTCGTTCGCGATGCGGAGAACAACTGCATTACCGTGTGCAACATGGAAAACTTTGACCCCTTGGGCATCCACACCGGAGACAGCATCGTCGTGTCGCCCAGCCAAACCCTCAGCGATGAGGAGTATCACATGCTCCGAACTGCTGCCATCAAGATCGTCCGTCATCTGGGCGTCGTCGGTGAGTGCAACGTCCAATACGCCCTACAACCAGATGGCCTCGACTACCGAGTCATTGAAGTCAATGCCCGTCTTTCTCGATCGTCTGCACTAGCTTCCAAGGCCACCGGCTACCCACTGGCTTACACAGCAGCCAAAATTGGTCTCGGTCACTCTCTGCCAGAACTGCCAAATGCTGTCACGAAAACCACAACCGCCAACTTCGAGCCCTCCCTGGACTACATTGTTACCAAGATTCCGCGATGGGACTTGTCCAAGTTCCAGCACGTCAAGCGAGACATTGGAAGTGCCATGAAATCTGTTGGTGAGGTCATGGCCATTGGTCGTACCTTTGAAGAGTCATTCCAGAAGGCCATTCGCCAGGTCGATCCCCGCTATGTTGGCTTTCAGGGTGACAAATTCGATGACCTCGATGAGGTGCTGAAGAATCCGACGGATCGTCGCTGGCTTGCTGTCGGTCAGGCTATGATTCACGAGGGCTACACCGTCGACAAAATCCACAACTTGTCCAAAATTGACAAGTGGTTCCTTCACAAGCTCCAGAACTTGGTCGACACCATCAACGAAATCAAGGCTATTGGATCCCTGTCAGGAATCAAACAAGAGTTGATGCACAAGGCCAAAAAGCAAGGCTTCTCCGACAAGCAAATTGGCATGTACTGCGGCGCCTCAGAGACGGATGTGCGAAAGCGACGACAGCAGTTCGGCATTCGACCATGGGTCAAGAAGATTGATACTTTGGCCGCCGAATTTCCTGCTGACACCAACTATCTTTACACCACCTACAACGCTAGCTCTCACGACGTGACTTTTGACGACCACGGCACCATCATCCTAGGATCTGGCGTGTACAGAATTGGCTCGTCCGTCGAGTTTGACTGGTGTGCCGTCAATGCCACATTATCGTTGAAGAATATGGGCAAGAAGACTGTCATGATCAACGTAAGTTACCTCCTATTATGCCTGGCTCTATGCTAACTTCTGCCACCGTACAACCCCGAGACGTACAGCACAGATTTTGATGTTGCCGATAAGCTGTACTTTGAGGAGCTCTCCTATGAGCGTGTTATGGATATCTACGAATTGGAGGCCGCGAACGGCGTGGTGGTCAGCGTCGGTGGTCAGCTACCCCAAAACATTGCTCTTAGACTACAAGAAGAAGGCGAATGCAACGTCCTTGGAACGGACCCTAAGGACATTGACAAGGCTGAAGACAGACACAAATTCTCCTCCATCCTTGACTCGATCGGTGTCGACCAACCAGCCTGGAAAGAACTTTCGACGCCAGAAGAAGCCGAACACTTTGCTGATGAAGTCGGTTATCCTGTCCTGGTTCGACCTTCATATGTCCTCTCCGGAGCCGCCATGTCTGTCATCTACAGCAAAGATGAACTTCGAGACAAGCTCATGAACGCCGCCTCTGTGTCTCCCGACCATCCAGTTGTCCTCACCAAATTCATTGAGGGCGCTCAAGAAATCGACATTGATGCTGTCGCCTCGGAGGGCAAGCTTATTCTCCATGCTGTTTCCGAGCACGTTGAAGCTGCTGGTGTCCACTCTGGCGATGCCACTCTCATTTTGCCGCCAGCAAATCTTGATGATGCAGTTATGGCTCGTCTTAAAGAGATTGCCGAGAAGGTTGCTCAAGCATGGAGTATTACCGGACCTTTCAACATGCAGGTCATTAAAGCCGACTCTCCTGATGGTTCTGAGCCCGCACTGAAAGTCATCGAATGCAATCTTCGTGCATCACGATCCTTCCCCTTCGCTAGCAAAGTCCTCGGCACAAACTTCATTGACGCTGCCACTCGGGCCCTCGCTAAGACGAACGTGCCTGCGCCACAGGATCTCATGGCTGAGAAGCGCGACTACGTCGCCACTAAAGTCCCACAATTCTCATGGACCCGTCTTGCTGGTGCAGATCCATACCTCGGCGTGGAGATGAGTAGTACCGGCGAAATCGCCTGTTTCGGGAAGGACGTCATCGAAGCATACTGGGCCTCTCTGCAATCAACGATGAACTTTCGAATGCCGGAGCCTGGTGAGGGCATACTTCTCGGTGGCTCGACTGAGCTCCCTGAGCTACCGAAGATCGTTGAGTACCTCCGACCGCTTGAGTACAAGTTCTATGCCGCTAATGACGCGGTCAAGCAACATTTGGAGAAGTCTGGTGCGAAGGTTGAGGTCCTCGAGTTTCCGGTAGAGGACAAGAATGCTTTGAGGAAGGTGTTTAGCAAGTACAATATCAAGGGTGTTTTCAATATTGCCAAGACAAGGGGTAAGACATTGCTTGATGAAGATTATGTCATGAGAAGGAATGCTGTTGACTTTGGTGTTCCATTGTTTATGGAGCCTAAGGTAAGCTCCTCCCATCCAACCATCTCGATGAGTATGTTACTAACGCGTTTCTAGACTGCTCTTCTTTTCGCACAATGCATGAATGCTAAGCTGCCTCGAGCTGAGGGTGTTCCACCTGAGGTCAGAAGCTGGAGCGATTTTACTGGGATGAGAATGATGTAGGCGCTTCTAGCCAATGGCATATTGGCTGCATGTTAGAGGCGTCTTGGAACACTGAGGAAAAAATTCTGTGTTTGCTTACGAGAGTAGATGGCCATAGTCTTAGACGATGTGCTATTTAGAGTGACTAGACGGATGCAAATTCGTCGTCAAATCCTGCATTCCTCGCGAAACGTCAACCTGTTACCTACTTTGTGATCTGTTCAATTCCATTAGGAAAGTGATACGAACGCTAACAATCAGGGTAACGATGCGAACAATGTTCCTCGTGCAGAGGGAGGCGGAATCACACTCACCAGCACGACTCTATGACTCCAACTTCAAAGCTAGTCAAGACTGATGATACTTACCTCCAGCACGAGGCATATATCTCTCTGCAATCCTTCGACGATTGAAGCTGTGCATCACACATATTTGTCATCTCCATGGATGATTATTGACCTATAGTGCCTTGATTACAGCTCCCTCGTACTGTTGACCACTGATCATCGCGACGATTTCCCTAATCAGACCCGGTAGGTCACAGCCATAATGCAACAGCCACAGCTTCATATAAGACAACTGCTCACCCATAAGGCCAATATCAAACAACACAAGCATATTTAAATATACCAACTACCTTCACTAGCACCATAATCTTTCTTTTCTTCTATTCGGTAGACCAGACTTCTCGAATAGATCTCCAACGCCTGAGTACACACATAAATACATGCCTCTCCGACTAGATATGCCCCAAATTTCGCGGCCATATGCCTTCAAACATTCTCCAGCACCATGTCACGAACACTTGAAGGTCTCGATCTACAAGATGCTAGAAATCGCCTGTTCATAGCAGTGATGACGAGAGTAATGAGGAAAGTAAGTACTCAGTGACAACGAAAGTGTATCCCGTGTGATCAACCAAGGAGCTGCTTCCGATAAACACTAATCGGTGGATTAGGTTGCGATCTATCTTGTCCCATAGCTGCTTGTTTTCTGTATTGGCTGTGTGTTCCCGACTGGACTCTGTCAAACACTAACGGTGATGAAGCTTGCACAAGTTGCGCAGCGGCATGTAAGGAACTAATCTATTGGTCGGTTACAACCTGTTCAGCCATTCGGCGTGCATGTGGCTTGTTGGAGGAGGGTTCTATCAAATATATAGTAGTATGGAAGGTTGGCGTTTGATTGATCAGCCTCGACATCGTGTAGAGTACATTTGCTACCATATCGAGGAGTTCTGAAACACTGAGGATGATTGCTAGTTGCTACTGAGCTGGTGTTTTTGGCAGACTGCCAGGTGAGGATTAGTTCTAAGGGATTGCTGATGTTGTCGAATATGAAAAGCCAGAGGCAGGCTATGTAGGTTTTGGTTTCAGTAAAATGACTGCCAGATCTAGAGACTTGGGAGAGAGGGGCGATGCACATAACCATCACCCTTTTTTGGCTGGAAGTAGAACTGCCTTAAGACCTATCTTTACGATAGACTTCACAGGGTGTTTCACCGACAGTAGTTGATAAACTCTCAGAAACATTTAGCTATCATTGTTTTCAGTACCTTTCAGTAACTGCTCAGCTGCCTCAATCTTACCTTGCTGACGGTAACATCTGCTCAAATTACGAATCATAAGAAGGGTATGTGGATGTTCTCGTCCCAGTGCTTTCTCTGTCCCCGCCACTGACCGCTCTAGCATCTGCTCCGCCTCAACCAGTCTACCTTGATTAGAGTATAGAATGGCGAGACTATTGGCCGTTTTAAGAGTTGACGGATGATCTGGTCCTAGTGCTTTCTCTATCCCTGCTAGTGCTCTCTCTAGCATCTGCTCCGCTTCAATCAGTCTACCGTGGTCACAGTAAAGACTACCGAGGTTTCTGACCGTCTTAAGAGTTGACAAGTGATTGAGGCCAAGTGCTTTCTCGTATCCAGCCAGTGCTCGCTTCAGCATCTGCCTCACCATCTCTAGCTTACCCTGACGACGGTAAAGACCACTCAGATTATTGATCGTATTGAGAGTCGATGGATGATCTGGTCCTAGTGCTTTCTCGTATCCAGCTAGTGCTCGCTTCAGCATCCGCTCCGCCTTCTCTGGTTTGCCTTGAAGACGATGAAGAACACCCAGATGGTTAATCGTATGGAGAGTTGATGAGTGATCTGGTCCTAGTATTTTCTCACACTCAGCCAATGCTCGCATATATAGGCGCTCAGCCGCTGAATACTGCACCTGCTCCATCAGCAGTTCCGCGACGAAGACCGCGGCCTTGAGACGCTTGTATAAACCGTACTCGAACTCGTTGTTTTGCTCAAAGCGATGGTGTGTCAATCGTACACCATGGCGGCTCAGCCGAGCATATTTTAGCTGTCCAAGGTTGTCCCGGTCATCCTTGTGAATACTGGCTATCATGCAGTCAAACGCGTACCAGTACAGCTGCGGATCAACTACTTTGTTGAGCTCTCCCAATGCCCAATCATGCACACAGTTATGCATGCTGTAAGATTGAGTAGCGTCTTGCACTTCCACTAGACAATAATCCACTAACATTCCCATCGCACTTTCAAAGCTCTGCCGTTCAGCAACGAGCTCTTGGAGCCATATGGGTAAGTCACCTGCGACAGTAATACCAACACTAAACAGCTCATACCATACCTCCTGGTTGTCGAAATAGGCCAACAGCTTAAGTAGGCGAGCTACATCAGGATCACTAGACGCAAGCCGGCTATATGACAGGTTCCAGGTTGTATAGAGCATCCGATCTTGGTACTCCTGCAACCGAAGCCCTCGGGGGTTGATAGCCCAATGGTCTTCATATTCTTGCAGATATTGATCGAAGGTGTATGTGCTCTTGCGAAGGCAAGCGCCTGCAGTCACTAACGCAAGTGGAAGGCCGTGCATTCGTTCTGCTAGATGACGAGCAGCAGGATCTAGTCATCATGATCAATGAGAAACCTTTACCTGTTGGGAAATAGCTACACTTACCACTCTTGACATGCTCCCGTCCAGACCGGGCTTGCAAAATTTCCAGACTTTCTTCTATGCTGGTGAGAGGCCGAACTCGTACTGGCTGGCCGATCGCTAATTCCGGCAGACGAGTGGTAATAACGATTGAGCCATGTCCCACGTATGGACAATATTTGCTAATATCGAATTGATCCGGGTCATCATAGTTATCGAAAAGGAGCAGCCATTGGGTGTTTCGGGCATATGACAGCCAAGCGAGCGCTCGAGCCAAGGCTTGCTCGTCGTCCAGTGTCTCCAGTTCCTGCGGTCTTACAATCCGTCCTGCCAGCAATCGGAAGCTGGCCTTTAGTGTTAGCTCAGATGTCGCATTGAGCCAGAATACGGACGTGTAGCTGGCTTTATATCGCCGAGCGTATGCAATGGCCAATTGCGTCTTCCCAATGCCCCCCATTCCACCCAGCACTAGTTGTCGCTGTTCGGTTGAGGGTGAGCCAGGCTGAAGGACTTGCCGCATAGAATCGATTTCAGCAGTGCGCCCAATGAAGTCACTCGGATTAATTAGAGGTGCTGAAGTCAGGCATAGACCGTAATCTGCAGTTCTCTTTGAGTCTTGAATCATGATTCCTGGCATACCATAATTGTACACATTACCCTAATGAATGCACGAGCTATGTGCGACGACACCGGCAAATTGATGGCCATCTCGGTTCGGCGAGAGCAACACCGGAGACACCGGAGATTTAGCCATCTTGAAATGGAAAGTGAGTATCAGCTCACGGCGATAATATCACGTCTACTGAGAGTCAAAAAAGGAAGGAGAGAGGCCAGATATGGCGGGAAAATCAATCATGAGGCAACAGCTGCAAGGCGCTTCTGCAGGGAAAGCGCTGCGAAACATTGAACAAATGTAGGAAGCAAATGTAGACGTGAAGAGAGCCTGTTTGCTACCAAACAGCCTGAACGATCGGTATGGGGTTTACAGCTACGATTCAGTATGTCCTAGTCCCAAGATAGCAGTTCTAACATCACGTGGTTATTAAATCCAATACCTCCATCATCTTGTCACTTTACCGTCACCTAAGTGTTATCTACAATTATGCAATACGCCACCAGATCGATCGTGGATTCAGGAACCGAGTCAAAGCTGAGCAATGCAATATCTTCACCTATCTGTTCAAATGTTGATAAAAATTAAACATGAGACTCGGTAGGGCACGAGCGCTTAAGTCGAGTTACTGCTCGCAGCTCGCACGTCGTACGTTGCTGGGAGCATTGCTGGGATGTGGTTCATCATCCTAGCAACAATAATTGATTCGAAAACAATATACCAGAACAACAGATTCTTTCTCAGACTTCCTTCTTGTGTTTGGCCTTATTTTGTTACATACAACGATTTACTCATTCGCATTGTGTTGGCTTCATTCACTATGCATTCCCTGTTCTACAACCAGGAGCTTTATACCGTGCTACTCTAACCCATTCATCCATGTAACCAGCCCAGGCACTTCTGAAATGACTTGTCCAGCAGGTGGAAGTATTAAATACGAAACAATAGAAGTCAGTAACTGTCTGCGGCCCACTCACCTTGCTGTCATTGGCAAATGCGATTCAAGAAGAGAATGCTCAGCCAGGAGGCGTCGAGCAATTGTACTGATTGATTGGTAATTAGAGCCTGTCACAAGCTTCTGTAAAACGTCCTGTATATATCATGTTGAGCAAGAACGGCCACGGACACTTTCCTGGCAAGTAATGAGTTTCACACGATGCAGACGAAATAATAGACCTTCATGAGCTAGGACGATACTTCCTTCTAATAACTGTTTCTCGAGGAAATTAAAGATGCCAATCACGCTGGAAGCCGGGACCAGTATCTATGTATGCCTCGGACTTGTGTTGCAATTCAAATTTCGATACCAGAGACTGGGCACTAGATGCTGCGCAATAGCATCTTCTGCCCTACTGCTGGCTAGAGTATTACTCCTCGCGCTTCACAACCGTTTACCCCATCCCACTCGTGTAAGAGATAGACATACATTTCTCTATGCATCTCTGTTGCTTCGGAAGGTTGAGAAATCATCAAGCCTAAACCCTCGTCACAACATGCATATCAGTGACGTCCACTTTCTTCCTTACTTTCTCCGTTTGAGCAGCTTACTCATAGCTGCGCATCTCCAACCACCCTCCCCATTCTTTACCGGCCGTAGGCACTTTTATCCTCCTCCGGCTGTACATGCACTTCCTCTCCCATAAATTCCATGCTATTCCCATAGCCCACTCCTTCTGCCTGCGCTTACCTTTTTGCCATTGATGTAGACATGCGACCGAATCCTCATTAACATCCCAAGCGTACCTTCCTCAGGACAGAAACGGTGGCATGAGGTGTTCCTTTCCTAAACATAGTTTACTCAGAGTACTGGTGCCCGCTGAATGTGAGTTTTGGCTATGTCTGGACGGTGGGTTGCTATAGCTGTGTGCTCGCCCCTGTCTGTCTCTCGGTTTAAGCAAATCAAAAAAAATGTATGCTCTGGATCATGACTTCTACGAGTTAGTTATATGCTGTACCAATAGACATAGCTAGTAACAGAACGTACGTGATGGCCGTACCGTTGTTTTTCTAGTTGGGAGTTTCTATATGAAATTTGAGAGCACTTTGATGCTAGTAAGGTTAGGAGTACATTTGTTGGCTCTGGCAATTTGGATCAGATTTATTAAATTAGTTCACGGAGGGTATGACATGGGTTTTTCTCACGGGTAGTAGTTGGGTAGATGTTGGGATGGCGCTCCTAGATCGTGATTCTAATACTAAGAATTATGAAAGGCTTGGTCATAACTCGTCGAGAATACTGAGTTAATATAAAGGGGGTAAGTGATGGGATTGGACACAAGAGACCTACTTGGCTTCGGAATTCGGGATGGGCAAATGAGTTGTAGGGATTGCTACTCAGGGTCCGGGATCGTGGACTACAAATGATAGCCAGCGCGGCGGAGATGTCGTTCTCGAAATGGAAGGTCACCATACTAGCTGAGTTCGGGCAGTATCAGTAGCCGGTCTTTGTGTGGTGTGAATTGTTGCTTGCTGGACAATGTGTATTGATCAGTGTTGCAGAGCTCAAGAAAAGGGTGAAACCCGTGAAACCTTCTAGTGATAACCAAAGCACAACGCGACCTGACCAGGTCGTAAACATGGATATTTGGTGTATTTCTAGCGAAATTATAAGAATCTGATCAATCAAATTAATTTCCTCGCATCCTCTTCCCAGAGGCTAGCAAAAGTGCGTTCACGTGGAATCCGAAATTGCTTAATTATGGCATCGTAGAATATTAAATCCAGGATCACTCGCCAGTGTCCTGGGAAGAGGTAAAGATCTTGTTCGTCGCAGAAACATATAGAACATTGAACAGACTGCCGCTACCTGTGAATATGCTCAAATACTTGCACAAAGTTAATGTCTAATATCATGAAGAAACTGTAACACAATTTTAGCTTGCCTGACAACTCCAACGCTTCTCCTTCTGCATCCATCGACGCAGAAACCACCCTCACAGAATGACACCGTATCAAGAGAATGTTGCAATGCTCACGCATAATCATCTTCCGTCGTGTCGCGTGGAACACAGGGAGGCACACTGCTGTTAAATGGCCTTTGCTGCCTGCTGCCAACAGTACGCAATCAGCTCTGCCTCCTCAAGGTGTGTAATAACCAACTCGAAACCTCTTCGTCTGAATTACCTTGGTGTTTTCGGCAAGCTGGTCCGACCTGAATCTGCGGTATTTCAAAGACCACCCCTCACTTACCGCGATGTCAGTCACACCTGTGATTGAGATATTCCCGACACTTCCAAAACCCTCGGCGTCATCGGCATCTGCGGTTTCTTGGGGCTTTGTGCATGTTACTAATCCATCGCCCTCCCACAGAGCAGACAATCAACCTTCACCTCCCATGACCTCTGCTTTCCTATCTTCTCCTTGATGACCGCAACGAGCGGCTTGTCAGCGTCTGAATTGCTCAGTGTGACAGTCAAATTCTGCTCCCAAGCACCTTTTCTCGGCCGCCCACGCTTTCCCGATACTTTGGACGTGGTCGATGTGCCATTACCGTGGCCTGTGCCATTTTCCATTTTGATTCCCGTTTCCTCCTTGACAGCCTCCAGTCCATCTTCAAGCGCATGCTCGATCTTTTCTTCAATTCTTTTTGCTAGGGCTTTCACAGGCTGCAACGCCCGTTGGCCCAGGGTCATCGATGGCTCATGCTCTTTCGCGAACTCGTCGATGTTCCCATTAACATATGCATTAAAGGCATTTCTTCCAATTTCTTCGATGAGACACTCCTCGTGATTCCATGTCTTACATGATTTATTCGAGCAGTGAAACATCCTTTTACTGGGATTCTGTTGCTTCTTGCATTTGCAGTAGGTGCGCAGATTACTGAGAAGGTGTGATTGATCTGCTCTAGAGTGGGTGTCGTAACCGCCAGCATTGAAGGTCTGGCGCCAGAAGCGCTCAGGCGTTTGCTGCAAGGTCTCACCGTTATCCCCAAATTCCGGCCAATAATCAATTTCGGCCAGGAATGAAATGGAGGTTGCATCAATGACATCCATGGCGTTGCTCAAAATCAGTTCACCATCACCATGGTACGATTTTTTGAGACCCTTGGGCAATTCATCAGGCCAGTATAGCCAAGCGACAAGCAGGTATACGGCCTTGTCAGAATCAGCCCTAGCTTGTATTATTTTCCCCACCCAGAAGTTCTTTTGGTCATATTCGAGGAGTTCTTTCTCAGTTAAATTTTCGCTGGGCGGTGCGGGAGGTATATCTTGTCGGTTCACGTATATTATGTCGTTCGTGGAGAAGGTTTGTTCCTGAACTGCAACAGATTAGTTGAGGGCAGATAGCTGTGACAGGTACAACATACGCTTCACGTTCTTGTATGATTTTATGTCGCCCCATCGCTTGGGCTCGATTCTGTACTTCCAGCGAAATCCTTCGGCCAACGTTACCTCGCTATGAAAAGCATCTTGTTGCTTGGGATCTTCAGGGTCTGCTGGGCAGTACACCCTGAAATTAGGACTGCCATCCACGTGTTCTGTATGGTGTTCCGGCTTCTTCATGCTCTGCTTGGGCGTCCTGCTCTTGTGGACGTTTCCAAGAAGGTCATCACTTTCAAGCTCGGAAGCTTTCCGTTTCTTGGAATTGTTTGGCGTTGCTGGTGCCATGAGGAAAGACGGTGCTTTTGTTCCGACAAGTCTGACAGTCTCGTGGCACGCCTTGTAATGCGCGCTTCAAGTAACAAATGAAGTCGCAAAATACCCGACACGACGGACGCGCGTTTTCGTATCCAAAGGTGATGAAGCGCGTAAGAGTTTCGGACCTCGTAACAAACAACTACAGTATCGAAGATGGTGTGCGACGTGGAGATCGAAGATGGAGTGACGGTGTGCGCATTCGTCTGATGGAAAGTTTGTGATGGACGATAGCATTGGCAAGCGCGAAGGAATTGCACAGCAATGAGGTGGCAGGTGAATGATGGCCAGTCGCAATTGCCGTTTCGTTTGGAGAAGCACAGTAGTTTTAGCGCGTCTGACGTTGCCACTCTTAGTGGCTTGCAAAACAAAACAAGCAAACAAGCGCGAGTAAGAATTGGGCAGGTCAGGAAAGCAAAAGAGCTGGAGTCTCTCGTTGCTGTCATGGCCTTTGCATTTGCGTGAGAGACTGTATGATCATGCTGGTGAATGACGTGGCAATGGTAGTTGACGTGACCAAGTCTATGGCATTAGAATCGTATTGGGTATCATAATCTCAAGCTATCTTAGCTATATCTCTGTCGGACATGCTTGCCCTGACTATACTATTGCTTGGTCTCGTGTTTCTTTCCACCATGTAGAACCCCCTTGATCTTGTCCGCTATGCTCTCGCTATGGGCTGGCTTCTCAGAACCATGTTGGTTGACTTTCTTGACCTCGTTGCCGGCACCACCACGACCAAAGTGCTGAGGCTCGTCCTTGACTGGTCGAATTGCAGTCTCTGGAACATAGTCCTCATCGCCGGCGCGACCGCTTACGGAAGGTTCGCGGTCAATGTTGCCAGCGCCTCCGCGCCCGGCCGAGTAAGGGCCATCACCTTGATTGCCGACTGGTCCTTCGCGAGTGATCTCTCCGTCGACGTAGGGAGTATCGTCAGGTCGGATGTTGGCGGCACCTTGCGAGGCATGTCAGCTCCATAAACTTCCTTAGGAGGCGATGACCTACCACCGCGACCATGCGACACATTATGCGACATCTCGATCGTGTTAGTTTTACGTTCTTGACCGTATCTCTTGACCTGCTGGTTCTGGGAAGATTAACTGTAAGTTCGGCCGTAAGGTATATTTTCAAGGCCTGATGTCTGCAATGGTTGGTGATCTTTGAGTTAGTAATGATAATCGAAAGTCTACAAAGGATGGGGTGTCGGGGAGCATTATATCATCCTTGCTGCTTTCCAGGCACAGCTTTCATGTGGAAGTGCAGAGCAGGCATTTGGATCTCAGCGAAGCACGTTGTGAGCGGGAGTCAATCTGTGGAGGGGCAAGTCACCCTGGAAGCTCATGCATCATTCGTCCCAGCTCTCTGCAGATAGGCATGATGTCATGGCCAAGACCCTTATCACGTCTTCGTAGCGAAAAGCTATTGGTGCTTTGCTCGAGTTTGTTCTCTTGCTTAGACGATCATATTATTTCCATGCCACGACCATGGGGGTGGGCGACGGACCAGGAACTCCGATTATTGCGTGCGAGCAGAAGGTAAATGAGATAAGGGTGTGATATTCTGTACTACGGTAACACGTGAAGGAAAACGCCCAATCAATTGCGAGAGAGATTCATAGGAGCCTCTTCCGTCTTCTTTTGCTCTCCACCACCACCGGTGGTTGGCAGACCCATGAAGATCTTGAACGAATCGTAGATCATCCATTGCAGACCTGTGAGAGTACCAATCATAACCTGGTCTCGGAGTTAGAGCAATTCGGTTTGACATGGGTTCGCATAGACTTACAATTCTGACGGGGAGACCGTTCCAAAGACCACCAAAGCCAATCTTGCCGTAGATCCTGCTCATAGCGCCGCCGAAGCTCTCACCGGCTTGACGCTCGGCGTTGAGTTTGCTGACCATGACGTCGGCAGGGTGGGACACAATCGCGCAGAGAATACCAGCAAGGTAACCAGCAGAGAAAGCAACAGCGGTCTGGGCACCCTTTCCATAATCGTTCTTGGTTCCGGGCAGGTATGCGTACATGGCATTGACAATGTTCTCAAAAGAAGCGAACTTCATCATGGTGTATGGAATCTGTCGACCCCAGAGCGGATTGAGACCCTTATACAGACTGCCAAAATGTTAGCGTCTTGCGGCTCACTGAACAGTTCAACTTACCCTCCGATACCTTCCTTGGCAGTAATATAGCTGAGACCTTGCATTGTACCGGTGAATTGTGGTGGAATGGTGGTTTGCATGCGGACCTTGATGGCTTCGAACGGGCAGAGACCAACATCGGCGATCAGTTCAGCTGAGGCTGAAGCAGACAAGAACAAAACAGTCTTGTACTTGGCAGCGGTCTCTTCACCAGCAAGCTGAGAATACAAGTGCTTGAAGTATTCGTAGAAACCGTATTTGCCAGCGCCTTGAACTGAGTAGCCGACAAAGGTTGGTCCCCAACCGGTAAAGATACCTCGCAATCCTTCGGCTCTCCAGATCTTGCTCCACCCGTCCACATTACCTTTGTATAAGCTAGAGTTGACTTGTCTTCGGCACTTCACCAGATCGAGAGGTGTGACAGCGGTGTGGGTGGTTCCCTATCCATCTATTAGTTGTGTGAGATGACACAGAGGGGTGCTGCATACGCAAGCGAGGATACCGCCGACTGTGCAGGCAGCGTAGTATTTCCCAGAATAAAGCTCAATCGTGCCGGCTTTTGCTTGTGCCTTCTGGCTAGCTTTCTCATATTCTTTCGTTGCTGCTGCGCTGAGCTCGTGAGCCTTGTCCTTGGCAGTATCGGCGGCACTCCATGCCGAGAAGATGGGTCGCTTTTGTGGATGCGCTGTAGGTTCTGGCTTGTAGAAGGGTGATGTTGGAAGGAGAGATTGACTGATAGCAGCCTGTGATGGGAAGAGGCCGACCATATTGGTATGTGGAGGGTCCTGTGCTTATCTGGCGTCGAAGATGAATTGATAGAAATCTATTGAGCTTATCCACCTGCTGCGATGGCGGCCGTGCTCCCAGTGTGCAGGTGTCGATAGTTGTAGACCAGCTACTTCTCCGATGGCATACAACGATGTTGAATCGTAATCTAAAACACAGCGTGCTCAACAATAACGATATCGTGTGGAATATGCTTTGAGAATGCCTGAAGTTGAAGCTCCTCCAGCGGCTGGGGAAAGCTCGCTACTTACGTCACAGCTAGAGCAAGCACAAGCGATGAAAGAGTTAGCGCCAGTTTCGAAGCCCAGGTAGTAGGTATCAGTCATTTGCCGATCAGCACGCCAAAATCCAGAGGTACCGATAGCAGAGGTTTACAGCTGTAGTTGTATATTCAGCCGCTGTCCTGTTGTCTGCTCCGAAGATCCGGCACAAAATTTGCGCAAGGGAGTGTGCATGTAAAGTCGATATGGCCCAGACGGACTCGGATTCGCAGTCGCAGCCACAGACGAACGGGACGCCAGCAACAGAGGCAGAAACGAAGGCACTTCTAGAATCATGGGCAAAGAAATATCGTGGTGCCACGATTGCCGACCTCGATCTTCCTCCGGCACTGTCAACCTCACCCACCACCTCGCTCTCGTCTGCCATGCTCTCAGCATCCTCCCATGACTACTCTCATCTCACAGTCGTGTCTGACAACACACGGTCACTGCTAGGCTATCTGCCAATATCCAAGCTCAAGTCACTCTTCGAGTCGAAGCAGCTTGACCCATCAGATCCGGTCGAGAAGGCCATGGTGAAGTTCAAAAGAAGCGCAGGCAGGAAATACCAGACCATCACAATGGAGACGGAGTTGTGGGAGCTCGAGGGCTTCTTTGAGAACGTTGGCAGCTACGCTACTGGCACGAAACAAGACTTCGCCGTTGTAACAGACGGTGGCCGAAAGTTTGTCCTCGGTGTTGCCACTCGTCATGATCTGAATGAGTTTGTGGGTAGAAGGCCGTCATACAGTGATTGACCGAATATGCACCTATACAAGAGGCATCGGTGCAGGACGGTAGTGTCAACCTGCATTGACTAATCATCTATTCTTCGCCAAAACCCAGCAGTACCTTCCTTAAGGTCAGCTGGGCCAGGAAACTTTTCGCTCAAGCTACGACAGGACTTCATGCCCGTCACAACTACCCCCTGCCTTCTCATCTTGCCAAAGTTCGCAAAGTTTCTCGAAGCAGGTGTTGTGTATCAAGAGCGATTTGCAGCGACCATGCTCAGGTAAGGACGAGAGTTGGGCATTATCAACACCGCCACAACCATTCCGGCGAACACTATTTCTCGCGTGGAAGGTCGTGCCTGACTGGACCCATCCATCTAGCAATGTCTGAGACAGCTCCTAAGGCGAGTGGAATAATACGAAGTAGCTTCGACTCGGGGGACGCGCCCAGATATCGTTCAGCGGCAGTCTCTTTATCAGTCACAAAGTAGTGTAATTGACAAACCTCCGACGTTCCAAACCGTCGATTTATTCCTTGATTTATATTGCAACAGAGTTCACACTAGAAGAAAATCTAACTTTCGGCCTACTGCTAGCACTGTCCGTATGAGACACAGGGCACAAAATCTGGAATATCCCGTTGTGAACACTATAAGCAGTAGTAGACATCCGAGCACGCCGTAGATGCACAAGCTACGAGTACCACCTCCATGCGCACAGAGCACGATAGAAACGAGCAACAGTTCTGATGTGCAGCACGAACAAGGAAACGACGTGGCCTGAGAAGTGATGATGCAACAATCGGCATTCTGGCTCCATTCCGACAGGTTGGCAGCTTGCGAAATTGTGGATTAGCAGCTTCAGTTTCGAGTTTGGAGGACAAGCATGATGAAAGGATAAGTAGGGCGGGTCTCGGAGAATTGTCGATCCAGACACGACGAGTGAAGGTCGCTCACCAGCACTGCTAAGCATCGTCGTTTCGGCCAACGGCATCTGGATGAACCGGAGCAGCACGCGTATGTAGACATGTGTTGAGACATGAGCTCTGCACAAAGGCTTTGCTACTGCGTGACTTGTGCGAACGAAACAGCCGCAAACGGTGACTATGTTCAATGCGGGTAGACTTCGAACTTCTGGAAGATGCTGTACTGAGCACAAATTTACGAAGCCGATGATATTCTTGGTTAGATAATGGATATGTTTGCGCGTCAAAAAGGATCCGTTCAGATACGACGCAAGTAGAAGCAATAATCTCACTGGCCAGAAGAAGGATGCAACTGGATATTTGTGTTCCATGGCAACGGCCACACCTTGTCGGCTTTGCTGATGGTTCAGCAGAAATGCCGTCTTTCTCGAACGCTCTGACTGGTCAGGTTTAGCAACTCCGCAGTAGCTTCATCTTAGCCTTTTCCATTTTCAGCATAATGTCATCGCGTTCTGTTGAGCGCGAAAATTGTGGATTGTGAGGCAACGGCTGTGCCAGCTTTCGACGAGCGTTTTTCCCTTGCCTTGCTGCGCAAATGTAGGGCTTGACGGCCCATAAGATAAGAGTGCAAGCGTTAAGCTACGTGTATAGTTACTCTGTAGCTTAGACATTGCTTGGTCCATCCTGGGGCGCCAGTGCTTCGCGGCAGAGCCAATTGTCCCGCCACGCTCAACACTCCGCTCCAGCATCATCGTGTCGACTCGCATATCACTGAATGCTCTCCACCACCACTGTCGCAGTCTTTCTCTCGCTTTATACAGTCATTATCATTCAGCTTGTACATTGATCGAGTGTGTAATTGAGTAGTCAACTGCTTATTCTTCTTGGACATATTCTTGTAGGATTCACATCCTTGCTTTTGGACCCCAGTTCCGTTCGTGAACCCGAGCCCGAAGCCTGGTTCGTCCTGCCACCACCTTTCCAGAGTTCAACCTGCCACACGTTTGCACACGAATCACGTCGGTAGTCAACAGTGTCAAGAACATCGTCAGCCTCACCCCAAATACTCTCGTTGAGCAGCAGGTATCATCCAGCATACTGTAACTGCCTTTTCGTTGTGCTGTAAAGCATTGCAATATACCTGCCTCTGTTGAGAAATTTCTGCGGCCGCAACTGCCTGCATTTCATGATGGATAATCTTTCTCCTCCTACCTCACCGCAGAGGGCGCGACCGGAGAGACCCAGGGCATTGACTTCCATGAGCCATGCCTCCACCAGATCGCATAAAAGCTCTGATTCGAAACATACCAAACTTGACCTGACGGAGACTGCGAAAGACAAGAGACGGCTGGAAGGAAAGTCGGACCCTACCAAAGCTTTGCACGAAGCGCAACCAAGTAGGTACTCCCACGCAGTCCGCTTTACCAGATGCTGACGCTCTTACAGTTGCTGTGGCTCTCGAAGACTCAAGTCTTGACAATCTGAGAGATATGGCGTACAAGGATCGAGACGGCAACATGATAAGTAGGCTCAAGCATCAGCCTGTCGCTCGGACCTCACTAACATCTCCACAGCCGACCCAGACAGATCCAACCCCACACGGAACCGAATGGAGAGGCCTTTGGACACCATCCGATCTTTCAATGCGGCGGCTGAGGGTACTACAAGCAGGAGAGCATCCTACCAAAGACCACGTAAGACCTATTTATCCTACTTTCCGCTGGGCACACACTAATGATTTCAGCTTCACAATTTGGCTTTGATGGCGCGAATCGCCGCAGCAGTTATTATGGATCACCAAACAATCTACAGTCCCCCCATGGTCGTGCACCACCAGTCCGCCCTCCTCAGGGCGGCTATTACCGAGCCAATTCGTACGGATTTCGACCGGACAGCTTCGCAGAAGAAGGACAACAACAACAATACCAACAAGGTCCTCCCCCACCGAGACACATGCGCTATCAATCCCAACCATACCCCCCGACTCAAGACTCGCCGAACTCAATCCATTCCCAACAACAATCGTACGAGACCATGACTTCCGGATCTGATGAGATGTCGAAGTCCACCAATCCAAGCTCGCAGAACAGCTCTTTCGATCAGCTACATCAAGCAGCTATGAGGAAGCCCGACGAGTATGGGCCTAACCCATACCGGCAAAACGGTGGCATGCGGAATCCATATCCACCTTCAGTCATGAACAATAGCCGTATGAATGGCCACACGAATGGCTACACAATGGATGAGTATGGCATTGAGTTTAGCGACACACCGATACCCCCGCCAAAGCAACCGATCAGATTTCCCTCCAACAATGATGCGCCACCCGCAGTTGGCGGCAAGTTAGCAAAGACAACCTCGAACCAGAAACCTGAGAAGAGACAAAGTTGGATCAAAAGAACTTTTTCGAAGAAGGGATAAAATGAAGCGGTAGCACTTTCAGCAACCGACCTCGATTTGGAACCAAATTTTTTCATGACTTTATGCGACAGGGACATGTTGGATACAGCTGGCCTAGCATCCCACAAGCTGAGCGGTGCTGAGAAGTCTAGCAATGCAAGATCTTTTGCATCAAGCAGACCAGAGTCATGCATGCACGAACCAGGCATGGGCAGCATTTCCGACATTTCAGTGAACATACTTCTTAGCTCAGATGAAGCAGATTTCGAGTTATATTCAGGCCGTGTTGGTTGGTATGATAGTGTTCGACAGGATTTTTGACATAGACTTGGGAAAGGCCATTCTGGTCACGAGATATGGGGAAGGGATGTGAGCGGAAAGCAACCCTGCTTCCACCTAAGGAGTTGTTTGGCACGTGGGAAGGATGCGCCAGGGTCAAACCCGGCTCATTTCTCCAAAAATGGGCATTGATGATGGTGATGCGGATACGACTATAATCATGATTGAGATTGGTACTGGAATTCAGCATAGTGCTTAATGACTTAATGAATCAATCTTTTGCGTCGCAGGAGCCACCCTGGGAACTCTGATCTCGAGACATCGTTTTAGATTTCCTCCAAAGTGATCTTCTTGTTCTGTTTCATTTGTAGGAGACAAATTACTAGGTAATACCAGCCAGACACGAATCCTCGACTCCAGATCATTCTCAACACTTCCAAATAGACCCACAGTAACCATCATGACTTATGCCCAAGGACCTTGTAGAAAGGAGAACTTGCCATCCGCCTACTGCTTCGTTGACTCTCTGCTCCGTCCTACCCGCAGCCCTGCGTATACCGTCTTGGACTGGCATTGGTGAATTCGGAGGAATTGAGCTCTCAATCGTCATAGACATCGCTTGGGGGTTTAGAGCTGAGTTTGCTGATGTTTTATAGGCCCCATTAGGGATGTCTGTGAGGTCTGCTGGGTCTCAATCCCCGTAGTCGTGGTCGGATGCTCCAAGGTTGAGCATCTAGTGGTTCTGTTCTGTTCTTTCAACCAGCGCAAGAAAGTGTTTGCGTTTCAAGCTCTGTAGTCCAGTCCTTGAAAGTGCAAGTCGAGAGGGTGAGGGATGTTGTATCAATTCTACCTTGTTAACTTCACTCCCGTACAATCGACCATCAGCGTCAGCATCTGAGAGATTTTACTTCTCCTTCTTCCCCTCCGCCGGTCCACGCACGCCCGTTCCAACATTGCTTTTGGTGCTACCGTCCTCAACGTCATCCTTCCATGCCACGACCACATAGCCGATGAGGACAACATTAGCTACCAGTGCCGCGAAGCCACCGGCAAACGTCGAGTTGCCGCGAAAGATAGTATTCACAGTAACGAAGTAGCTGCCAATTGGGCAGATAACCATTGCGGCGGTGAAGAGGAGAAGAGTACGGATTACATTGGAGGCGACAAGAGGTGTTGTGTCGCTGGAACCAATGTTGGTTTGGAGAATTTTCTCGTTGGGTGACCCTGTAGTGGGTGCTGTGGGGCGACGCTGTTGAAGGGTGGACATGGTTGCGGTTGAATAAACCAAATCCTAGTAAGAGTTGGTATGTGCAAGAGATGGGTGAGGAGGTGTCGAGTTTGGTGGAGATGAGTAAAACGTGGTTGTGGCTGACGTGCCGGTGTGTGAATGCCTTTGACTGATTAAAACTGTCTGTCAGAGTTCCAATGTTCTAGGCTTTCGTTCGAGACCATGTGCTGATTCCTCGCGAGATCAATGATTGCTAAGTATTCGTCGAGAACATAAAGCTGTTTCGGAAATGTTATACTTGTTCGGTGTATGGGTGAGAAGGGTAGAACGTTGCTGAATAAACAACAAGAAGCAAGGATTCGATTCGGGTTGCTGTCTTTAAGGTTGATGTTATTGTTTACTTGACTGCATCCAATTCAAGGTGTAACATGAGAAGCGATGTGGCTTTTGTGGTTCATGAATCAATCTTACTTGATGTGGACTGCGACACTATCTAAACTTTTGCTAATAAGAAGCTCTAAGCTTGTCGTTGGCTACTTGATATGCAAGTGGGCAATAATAAATTTGGTGCAGTACTCCGCTCCGCTCCTTGGCACGATGTGTGCACACGCTGAGATTGATAGGAGCTTGAACAGCATGACAACACTCGAAGTCCAGGCGTAGCAAGAATCGGCATCAGGTGTAGGCGTAGAAGCCTGAGGACTGCCCTTTGAAAGCAGCTTGCGATAAACATACCGATCAGCCCGGAGAGTTACCCAACTCATGTTCTTCCAAGGCTAGGGTCCAAGCTCGTATCCAGCAACTTGAACGTCATTCGCGTATGTCGGAACTTTTGGCAACGATGTATTCGAATTTTTACGAAGCATCCGGGCATAGAACCAGAGATGGGCTTGGAACATGCGAGAAAGGCTGAAGATTTTGAATCGACTGACTCTCCTGGCGCATCTGCACTTTGTCGGAAATAACTCGACACCTGTCAGCCATCCCATCTACAGTGCAATCCATTCAGGCTTGGTCGCAAAGGCTGGCATCACCGGCCAGCTTCGGAGCATCAAATTTGGTAGCACTTTTCCCTTCCTGATACGTTACGACAAGGATACGATGCTGTCTTCGTAACCGGCATTCCAAGCAGATTTCTGGAAGCAAGCATTAACCACGTTGACATCAACTAGTGCACTTTTGTGAGACTAACGATGAAAAATTAACTGGACATTACATAGCAGATATTCCGGGGATTATCACACTACCTAACAGCCCAGTACATCACACCACTCTTCCTCAATGCGTTTCACCACATCCCTCAGTCCCCCCGGGTCTCTCAACTCGCCCATGTTCTCTACTAGTACGCCCTCTTGCTGACTCTTCTCCCAAACAAATGTGTCTTCCCTCAAGCGTGTTTGGTTGACTGAAACGCGATTTCTGAATGCATTCAAGTATGTATCTGTGAACATCTGCCACCTCGGCAGATAGTATGCACCAACCAACCCTGCCCATTGACGCGATGCATAGTCACTGATCTCGCCATTCGGACCCCATAGCGTCACTTGATTGACAGCATTTCTAGCCATAAAGTCTGCCATGCTGGTGTTAGAACCTGCCCATGAGCGAGCGGCATTGACCCAGGAAATAAGCGATGATTCGGGTGATTTGCTTGGGGTATATCTCAATGTGTTGTCAAGTGCTGAGAGGAGAGAGAGCATTTGGCCCTGCATCTGGGAAGCTACCTGGAGGGAAGTCTCATTATCGAAACCTGCACTTGTGATGTTGGTGTGGGTGAGAAAAGTACTGTACATTGGGTAGAATGCATTTGCGAGTACTTGCCGGGTGATATCAACAAGATCGAATTGGTAGGCCACATTCGACCACAGAGTCGGCAGAGTGTCGGCTGCGGAGAGAAACCTCTGCCAAGCTGATACAAGTGTGCTCGGATCGTACATGATCTTGGTGGGGATGTGGCTCGGACTTTCCAGGAGACCAGTTTCGTTGGGAGCAAGCTCAAAGATAGACTTGGTGACGGAGAAAGCAGAGACCAAGTCGGTGTTGTTATAGACGGTCCGGAGCAGAATATCCCATGCCTGAAATATGGCTTCTGGCAGGTCGCCGTCTTGGGCATTAGCATATCGTGTCCTTGCCCACTGATGGAAATATTCAGGTAAGTCGATGGGCGAAGGTGACCATGCTTGCGAAAGCAACCTGTCAAGAGGCGTTGTCAGCATGAGACAGTACGATGAAGTGGAAACACACTTACAGGTCATACATGATCTCATTACCCTCCTGAGCTTCCATGGTCAGCCCGAAGCCCACTAGCGACGGCGAATTTGCCAAAGCTTCAACTGGGTTGACCGTTACGTTCATGACTTGACCATATAGTCCCTGATTTCCGCCGAAGTCGCGGAGCTGGCACCAAATCCATGGCTTGCCGAAGTAAGAGTCTAGATTCTGCCACTGCGGATAGGTCTCTGAGTACAAATCCAGGATCAGCATATCCTTGTCCTCAGGTACTCCGTCCAGAAAGGCCTTCACTCTTTCCTTTGTCCAGAAGTCCGCTTTGAAGAAGAACAACCAGCCTTGGAGCATCCAAACAGCGTCAGGATCTGCTTCCTTCAGACTTCGCCAGACTGTGTTGGCAAGAGCGTTTAGCTCCACAAGGTCTCCAGAAACAGGATCATTCTCGTTGAACTGGTCGAGCGTGTATGTGTGTGTAATGTCGCCGTAGTACTCCTTCTGCTTCCGCACGAAGTTCTTCTGTAGCTGTGCGAAAAGCGAATCGGAGGGCTCCAGGAACGTGACATTCGAAAACTCGGGGCTAAAGCCATTCCACCGCGATATATTGACTACTTTTGCCTCAGGAAACACTACCGGAAAAGCTCGTGGCACAAAACCAGTAAAGGCTGGCAGCACGGGGGTCATCCCGAGTTCAACCATGCGCTTTAAGATCTTCTTCTGCAGCTCGAATTGCGAGTCGATCCAAGAAACGGGGAGCTCGCCCAACCACGAGCTTTGAATGTTGCCAAACCGATTCCATGCTTGAAAGGCTGGACCGCTGAAGAAGTCTAAGACCTGTTCTTGGGAAAGGCCGACATCCATGAAAGTCTCCAGCAAGATTCTTTCGTAGCCAACCCAAGCAAGTGGTAGATTGACACCTCGTAAAGCAAGCCAGTCCAGTTCCAGCTCCCAATCTTCCCATGACCAGAATGCCGTGGTGTAAGAGAAGGTAACTGCGAGGATTAGCTTGAGAGAACCGTGCCATTCCTCCACCTCTTACCCGTGTTGAAATGATACCTCCAGGGAACAATGCTTATGCCATCAAGTGGTTCGCACGGAGGCAAGGTCTGGAGCTGATGCAACTGGCTTCCGATGAACCAGTAGACATCAACATGGGCAATATCGGCAAGATAGCGATGCAATCTGTGACTTGATTAGGTATTGAAACTCTTGGTCTGGCCAGCACTGACCCTGAAGCAAGAGCGGTGATGGAGTTTCCCTCGACATTCACTTTGCCGGCATCACAATGGACTGTGTACTGATCGTTCGATATGCCTAGAGTGTAGTTGTCTTCGTGAAGGACAAACGAGATATCCTCCGCGTGTATGGGGAGGTGCCGTTTGACCAGATCTGTCAGGCCTTGTGTAGAGCCAGATTGAACCAATGGCACGAATGCCAACAAGTAGGGTAGTATTATGAGCAGACACATGCCCGGCTTCATACAGACTGCTCGCAATTCTAAAGACCTGATTGTAGCCACCAGTGGGTTTTATTGCAATTTCAGCAGACAGTTCTGTAGGATTGTATTTAATTTTTGCCTTTTATCTACATGCTGAAGCAATTCCAGGCCATGCCTACAATAACCTAGCTTCGCAACACCCAACCAGAAAAGCATAGGAGCAACGGATAGATCTTCCCATTGAGCAGGCCAGGGCCCGAATTCTGTATCATTGCCTTCCTGTTCAGTTGTGCTCGAGTGTGACGGGCAAACCCTTGAGCGCCGTTTTTGGTGGGTTGGTTCCGGCCTTTGCGATCAGGCGTCCCAACTAAATGCTGAAATATATATACTGATTACATTCCACGACATTGCTGTGGAGACTGTTTGACAAATTCCAAAGAAGGCCAATTCCTATGGCGGCGCAGTTAAGACCGATCGCTCTTTCCTCTATATATCACACCCTATGGGATTCCACGCCGAACACCATGAGTCCACTACCAAAACCGTGAGGCTAGGACTAAACCGACTTACTGTTTGTTGGTTGATTTGCTCCACATAATGTGCAGCGCAGCCAAGGCCGCGCGACCCCGTGGAGTAGTAGTGCTCTTGTGGTGGTGTGGTTACTCTTAAGCTGATGTGCGAAAGAAGGGAAAGTAATGATTGGCTCTGATCGTAGTTTTCTCATTCAACCAATCACAGGCGTTGAGGCTGGTCACTTTGTTAATACTCATCGCCCTCGGGGTTAGTTCTCAGACATTGCTGCTCATGGTAAAGTTCTGGCCTTCAGAGGCAAATGACACATGCTGACAGTTGACCTAACGACACCCTGCTTCTTCCGTTTCCGTAGGTCTGGACAGTGATATTGATCTTGGTTTATTCGATCCAAAGAGCTACTGTCCTCAACCACCATGTCAGGACTAGCATAGCATTGGGCCGAGAGATCAAGGCCTATGGAATCGGATTTTATCATCACCTTCCTATGGATAACGATACAAGGCTTAAGAGAAGAGAAGGGAAGACGGATCTCTCATACGATTCCTATGAAAGGGTTCGTCGGTTCGACTCTTGGCAACTCCCGAAATGGTAAGGCAGATTCTCCATTCGTTGGGGGAATCGGTCGGTATATTCCTGACACTGTTCGTCCTGAAATCCGTGACATGGCCTTCACACACCTACTACTTCCACTAATCTGCCACTGACTTAAAGCTAGTCGTAATTGACTATGGATTATGCTGAGTGATCCACGGGTAAGGCTTCCCTTACATACACGACAATGAGCTGGGGAAGAGCCAGATCGGCCTCATTCAATGCAGATTGTACTTCTCTTGGTGGAAGTCAGGCTCAGAGATTTAGAGTTACAACATCAAACAGTCCAAGTCTAGCCGGTTCACGATGAGTATAGATGCGATGACTTGGCAGCCTTATTAGAGAATAGACTACCTAGTCTACATGAAAGGACGAACATGGCTCGTATCATTTTCATGTTTTTGCTGTAAAGCGCAAGAACTTGAGCAATCAAGGATACGCTTGATGGTAGCACGCCGTAACCAGCGAAGAGAAGGCTGTGAGAACTGGAGTATGGGGAGTAGAATGTTAATCGACAGTAACACACGTTGTCGTTGGCACCAGGACTGCGTATTTGGTCTCTAGGAGCAACTCGGTAAGAGGCTTGGCTGACGCGTAAATTGCTTTCATCCAATTTACGCGTCGGGGGCTCCGACAAAAGTTTTGGGTGTCGAGGGGTGTTCGAGGCAGCGCATGTGCTATCGTTCCTTCACACCTTCACCTACACAACATTTACGTTGGAAAGTACCGCTGTCGCATATACCCACATGAATTTCGCATATTGATGCGCATATCTGACTCTCATGTCGACCTCAAGTGAAGACGAACACTGTCACTCTCCTTCAATACCTCAATAGACACAGAGCATGGACTCGTCGCCGGCTTTGTCTGCGCAGTCAGACGATGACTTGTTTCCGGCGCTTCGAAGACCCACTGGGTACGAGACTATAGAAACCTTGCCTGTGCAACACTTGACGATTCCCACTCAGCACCTTACAAGAATAAGAGACTCGCCAGAGCTGGAAAGTGACACATTGAAACCCATTGGACAATCTCAATTGGGCTTACCACCTTTGCGGAGACCTGAGTCGCCGAGTCAGCATATTACACAGCCTACACAGCTTATTGAACGCTCGCCGGTGACGGAAATTTCTTCACCACCGCCAGCAATACCGGTGGTTCAGGTTGCGGCTTCATCGCCAATGGCTGCCGCAGTGCCTCGGCGGCCCAATGGCATATTAGCCAATGCCATTGCACCGCCTGGGACAACGTTCAGACGCCCCATCCCTCCGGTCGAGAAACCAAAAGCCGGAGCTTGGCCAGCATTAGATGACGATTCCAGCGAGAGCGATCGGGAAGAACGTGAGAGACACAGTATCAAGCGTAAGACATTCGAGCGCAAGGCGCCGCCTGGGCCACCACAACCCGTGAAGCAGGGACAGGCTGATCCGGAGCAGTATGAGAAAAACCTGAGGGCGATTCAGCGGCAAGGAGAGCAGGAAAGACTGAATCCCAGGCCGAAGCCGATACCGCAGCCTGTACAACAAGGCCAAGCTGATCCAGTACAGTTTCAAAAAAACTTGCAGCAGATACAGGAGCAAAAACAACGTGAACAACTACATGACTTTGGGTCAAGGGTTCCAGCAGCCCCGAATAGCTTCACTGATATCATCAATAAGTCATTCTACGAACCCCTACGTTCGCAGGCTATTAAGCGCTCGGCTGATACTATGGCTAATTCTTACGGAAGTGTCTTTAAGAAGCCACGTCAGAATGCCCCATCACGAGCTATGCCCGTTATCAGTCCTCAAACACAGCCTCAACAGCCGTGGGAACCGACGGAGCTCAACGATATTACGGATCCTAGTATGCGAAAGAAAACTTCAAGGCTCCATGCAACACTGCCAAACCATACGATTGCAGAATGTTGGCACGCGCTAGTGTTAAAAAATGGCCAATATGATGATGCTGTTGATCATGTTCTTCTCATGAGTGAAAAGCGAGACGCGCAGAAGCCTCAAGTCATGGACTTGACAGGATCCGAAGACGAATTAATGCCAACTCCGGCCACGAAGAAGCAGAAGTCTCATGTATTGACAACTACCCAGGCTTCCCAGACTGCGAGAAAACCTGCTGTTTCTATCGCAAAGAAATGGGCTGATATTGCACCTGCTCCACCAAAACATGTGCTGAACGTCTTTGATACTCCACCCCCACAAGAACCAGCAGTCAAAAAGCGGACCCTTATGAGGGGGCGTCGGAACCGCAGTCCTTCACCAACAACCAGAACCGAGCGTGACAGAGGAGCCATAGTGATCCAGGACGAATCCGAGGACGATGCAGATTCTGGTGTTCATTCAGGGCGCGACGACGGATCCCTACAGGCGCGAGTGTTCAAGTTCTTTAACGAATGCACTCCTCTTGATCTGACTGATATATCTGGTGTCACGAAAGATATCGCAGAGCATATGCTTTCCAGTCGACCATTCAGGAACGTCCAGGCCATCATGAGCATTCAAAACCCTAATAAAAAGGGAAAGTCTAGAGCCGCTATTTCACTTGGTGAAAAAACTTGGGATAAAGTGTATGAGATGACGAGTGCGTATCAAGCTGTGGATATGATTGTTCAGCAGTGCGAGGAAATGGCGAGACCAGTTGCTCGTAGCATGAGTAAATGGGGCGTTGATGTTCATGGAAAGTCACAGTCTGGCCACACTGGACTCGACTTTACAAACATACAACAGATGACCGGCAATTCTCAACGTTCCAACAGTAGCCATGACTCCGGCATTGGTACGCCTGTCAGTGATGATGGCGATCCAAAGACGAGGAAGGGTTTCATCCCGCAACCAGCAAGCTTGAATGAAGGTGTGAAAATGAAAGATTACCAGGTCGTGGGTCTCAATTGGCTGTACTTGCTTTTCAAGCACGAGCTCAACGCAATATTGGCGGACGATATGGGTTTGGGGAAAACCTTGCAGACAATCGCATTTATTGCACATCTGGCCGAAATTGGCGAACCTGGCCCACACCTCATCGTGGTACCTTCTGCAACTCTGGAAAACTGGCTTAAAGAGTTCAATCGCTTCGCCCCCGGTCTCATCGTGAAACCATACTATGGCAGTATTCCAGAGAGAGAAGAGATGAGGATGCAGTACGAAGCTGACAGGGACACAAAGCAGGTCAACGTTCTTGTTACGACTTATGTAATAGCTAAAGCAAAAGAAGACTCTAAGTGGCTCAAGTACTTCGGATTCACTTGCACCATCTACGACGAGGGTCACCAGCTCAAGAATCCGACATCAGAAGTGGCTTCGAAGCTCACCAAAATTCGAAGTAGATTTCGGCTACTATTGACCGGCACACCTCTCCAGAACAACCTCAATGAACTGATGGGTTTGCTCAAGTTCCTCATGCCTGATGTTTTTGAACAGCGAGAGAATGACCTCCAGGCAATCTTCAAGCAGCAAGTCAGCACGATTACTGAAGACACTTCAAGCCGACAGATGCTCCTCAGCAAACAACGAATTGAGCGAGCTCGCAGCATGCTCACACCATTCATCCTTCGTCGCAAGAAGTGGCAAGTACTGAAAGATCTGCCTAAGAAAGAGCGCAAGGTTGAATATTGTGATATGACTCCAGAACAACAAGAAATCTACAACTTGTGGATCGCAAAAGTTTGGGATGTTCGTGATCGCAAGCTGCGTGGTGAGCGAGTTCCTGCTGACGAGAGTGCTAATGTGCTTGTTCGACTACGGCAAGCGGCTATCCATCCCTTGCTGTTCCGCTACTTCTACAAAGACAAGACTCTTCGCAAAATCGCAAAGACATGCCCGAAGATCGACATGTTTCGAGAGTCAAACCCGGAGTTCATCATGAAGGAGCTGGTCGAGTATGCAGATTTTGAAACCCACAATTTGTGTTCAAAACATGAGCTCCTGTATCCATACATGCTCGACGACGACAGGTGGGAGGTGTCGGGCAAGGTTCAAGCACTACTCAGATTGCTCGCGAACTTTCGGAAGGAAGGGCATAGAACATTGGTTTTCTCGCAGTTTGTGATGGTCCTAGATATTCTCGAGAGAGTACTCACAAGCCAGGAGATCAAATATCTACGCCTAGATGGAAGCACGAAAGTCGATGAGCGTCAGGACCTGATTGATGAATTCAATGCTGAAGACAGCGAAACCCCTGTCTTCATGCTCAGCACGAAAGCTGGTGGTGCAGGCATCAACCTGGCTAGTGCAAGCCGCGTCATTGTCTTCGATTCAGGCTTCAATCCCCAAGATGACGTACAAGCCGAGAACCGTGCTCATCGAATCGGACAAACGAAGGATGTTGAGGTTTGGCGCTTGATCACCCGAGGTACAGTGGAAGAGCAGATCTACGATATGGGTCTTGTGAAGCTCAAGTTGGATCAGGAAGTCGCAGGTGAAGCTCTCGATGGGCCAGCAATTGCAGCCGAAGTGACCGCCGAAGAACAGCAGGACGGCAAGAAAGGCAAGAAGGATGTATCTGGCGGCCTATCGAAGACAGAGCAGGAAGGTGCAAAAGTCGTCGAGGATTTGCTGTTCAAGAAACTTGAAGCCAATGGTCCAAAGTCACCGGCAACTGTGAAGGTAGAAGCGCCGACATCGAAGAAAGAAGAGTCGACGACGAGCAAGAAGGGCATGAAGCTGAAGTTAAACCTGAAAAAGGAGGTTGACCCTGGCCCTGACTCACCGCTTGATTCGCCATTGACTGAGCTGAGCTCTTCTGATGAAGAAGCTGATGAAAATAATCCGCCTGTCAAGAAGGAGAAGGAAAATGATGATATTGGACTCCCTGACCGACCGAAAAGAGGCGCAGCTAAGCGGGTGAGTCAGAAGTCGTTGTCACAAAAGTCTATCAAGGAGGAAGAAAGTTCACAGCGGTCAAGGAGTGGACGGCTTGTCCGAGGGCGGCGGTAGGGTGTGCATTTGCTGCCATAGATACAACTGGTTGGTTCTTGTTAGAGCGAAGTCCTCATCACTAAGAAATTTTCGTTTCAAGCAGCATGTAAAAGGAATGTTGGACAGCTGTTGTACGAGCATTGGCTTGGTGAATCAGTGGTTGGTCGGAGGAATGGAACAAATATACGTGGTATTGGCGTATGGATAGGAAGCATGGTTGGTGCTGTGGTAAATCTTGATTCTACTTGATTTTGCAGAAACAGCGAAGCATAACAGCATAGCATAGCACAAGTCGTTCTCAACGATGGAATGAGCTGATCATTTTAAGAAGGCAATGTCAACAATTTTCGGTCTCACAGCCTGAAACTTCTCAGGTTAGTGTCCTCAGTACTCTCCAAATCCACTTACCGACCTTTATTGCTAGCCTTCTGCACAGGTATCGTCCGCTATTCTCAATACTTTGATTTGATATATGTGCTTAGTCATCTATGCTACCCCTGTTTTTGTCCACCGTGAAGAACATACGCCACATCCTCCTGCCTCATATCTTTTGCTGGAATAATTTCTTCCCTTTACGGCATATTCCCAAGTATCAATTTTCACCAGCCCGTGAAACATCAGCCAACGTGAAAATTGTTCAACAATATTACAATGAACCCAAGCAATGCCGAAGCAAAATAAGAACCGTTTGTTCTAGTTCCAAAATCCAGCTCTTTGCGCTGCGAGGCACGACGTCTAATGCTGACTTCTTCTATCGGCTTCCATGTACCGGACGCAAGGCAAGGATATATCTAGAGATTGAAAATTGACATAGTGTGACCAAGAACAAGTCTTTTGTCCGACAAATGTATTTCATGATTGATTATCTAACACCCAGACTGACTCTAAAAATTCAAGCAATAATCGTGTTTGTGGGGATAACCACATCTGAATTTCTGAACCTTCTATCCTCGACGTCGATCTGGAGAAGCCTCAACAGTGGAAAAAACTCCCACCGCCACTTCAATGCCTGCACAGCCATGCACGACTTCCTCTCAGCACTTAGCTCTACCCACAACAAAGCTTGCCCTATATGCTCGAACCACTGCTGAAGTGTCGCTGTCTCATGATACGGTCCGCTGCTCAGCACAGTGTCTGTCCATGTCCCATGCAGCATCATAGCCCTGGTATTCACAGCTGTCTTTGCTCTAGCTAATGCATAATGCAGCCAGGCTCTTTCTTTGACCATGTTGAACAGCAACATTGTTGTATGGTTTCTGTTGACGATACGCAGAGTCTCGAACAGTCCGTGGATCTTGAGGGACAAATGATGCGCGAGAGATAGGATTGGGTCATATCCGTGATTTTCAATCAAGTCATGATGAACTTGATGTGGGTCGTTTAGCCGACGTAGGAGATGCTGTGCAAGAGATTTGAAGAAGAGACTGAGCACTTCTAGCTGTAGTAGGTAAAGATAAAGAGCTTCGGGATCCGTGTCTCGGACAAGTTGTACAGCTATAGCCTCGGAGGCGTTGACATGCTGCAGAAATACAGCGCCTTGTGGCCAAATCTTCATCATCGTTTGATTGATTGAAATGCGGAGGATATTAGTGATTGCAACGACTAATTTGTGAATTGGGAAACCCTTGTCGAGAAAATTGACACGCAGTTTCCGCAGCTGATGGCTCGTTACCAGTGTGATTGCATCCCAGGTCATGGTCTGTCTGCTCGCTGAGTCGGTTAGTGATCTTGTGAGTAATGTAGCCACTATTGGTCGGTCGACGCTAAATCTGTCAAAGGAGGACATTGTGAACGAGACCATATTGCGAAGCATCAATCTGCAATGCTTTAGAATGTCCATAACCATGTCCATTGTCTTCGTTGTTGCCACGGCGCA